>QLON01000309.1:73917-174284 GCA_003313675.1 Termitomyces heimii | reverse complement strand
ACAGCCATGACGTCACCCGACTGGACTCGGTGTTCTCGGACAAGTTTGGCGCCAAACCAGAAGCCTTGGACAAACATGGCAAACGCCGTGAACTGCCCCATGGCACTCGTCAGCCCCCAGACTGCGTTGAGTTTGCGCCCAGCGGTGTTCAGAGAGCCAAACACGGACGAGGCCGCAGCATTCTCGAATTCCTGGGCATTGAAGGCTTTGACTGTCGCGATGGAAGTAGTGGCACGCTCGACAAAGGCGGCGGCTTTGGCGGTAAGGGCGCGTTCAGAATTGAGGAGGGGAGATGCAACGGCCTGAGAAAAGGCTTGGATGACCATGAGAAGGGGGACTGCAGAGAGAATGACTAGGGTCAGAGCCCATGATCGAGTAAAGGCAAGTAGGAGACAGGTGATGGTTGTCGTGAGATACTGGAGGAATCTGCCTAGTGCCAAAGAGGAAGCAGCGCGAACATCATCGGTTTCGCTGGGAGAAATGAGTACAAGATAGACTGGAAAAGGGAATCACGATCACCGAGTGAATTTTGCCATGAGGCCACCAGCGCCTAACGGACCTTGGTCCAGAGTAGAATCTGAATCTACACCCATTTTGGCATCGAACCAGATCATGTCTTTGTTAGTTACGGCAGTGTATACGCGTCGCCGGAGGGCGAGAAGGTTGCGCTCGCCAGTCCATATCCAGAGGCAGCTGGTGACGCTGCTTAGAACTAGGGCGCCGACAGCCAGGGCCACAAGCTCGATTGCTGCAATGCCGATTTCGTGGAGAAGTTGGTCTTTGTCGTCCTGAGTTGCGCCGGAAAGAGGATATTTGGCATATGCAGCAAAGACTTGGCCAATAAGATATGTCATGAAAGGTGCGATGCCACCGGCCACGATAGAGGAGCAGATTGCTGGGAGGAGGAGGAGGAGGCATTGACGGGTAGAAAGGAGAGAAAAGAGCAGACGTAGGGAGGGCTGGAGAGGCTTTGGTTCGGGAGCAGTGGCAGGAGTAGCTGGAATGAAAGGAAACTTTGCGTCAGAGGAGATGGAAGTGCGGGGAGAAGGAGAAAGTTCATATTGGGGTGCGGATACGGAGGTGTCGAGGGAGAGAGGGGGGGCGGACTGCATGATGGGAGGAGTAGGAGGAAGGAGAGGACAGTGAACAGGCCTTTTGTGCGCAGACAGACAATAGATGCAGTGCTTGGCAGTGTGCCTTGCACAGACAATTAACACGATCACATGATGTCACATTTGTTCTAGTCGGCAGTGTCACGCGTCACGGTGCCGAAACATGATGGAGACTGTCGAAGAGTACCTCGAGTCTGTCGAGGAATATTTCTTTTCCTCACTCTCTGCCGCAACAACTGACCTTCCAAACTTACATGACGCCGTAAATCGCCTTTGGCTCGACATTTCCCGCTATGGCCCTCCAATCCCGTCTCTCCCTGCCCTCGGCGACTTCCAGCTCCCTCCCCCGCCTCCCCCGCCCCCGCCTGTCCATACACCTGCCAGCTGCGTCACTAGGCACCCCTGGATCGTTGCTGGTCTCACCGTAGGTATAATTGGCACAGGCCTTTTGGCTGGTTACACCGTCCGCAGTCGCCGCAAGAGCCATCATCACCGCGTCAAGTCGCAACCCAGCGAAAGGAGACAAGTCGTCGGTACGTGCCCTCTAATTACTATGTACCCCCCTCGTTGATCACCTGCCAGTTGTCTTGGGAGGCGACACTCCCCTTGCACTCCCACTGATCCTCGATCTCGAGGCCAAGGGCTTTATCGTAATCGCCAGTGTATCTACTCCAGAGGCTGTCCCAGTCCTCGAGCAACACTCCCATGGCTATGTCAGGGCCCTTGTCCTGGACCCCAACGAGGCAAGTCTCGCCCTCCCTTGCTCTCACCCACGCTCACTCTCATCCTTCCCACAGCCCGCTACCATCTCCGTCTTCTTGCGCTCCTTGGCTTCCACCCTCTCCCGCAGATTCCCTCTCTCGTCCTCAGGAGACCCTTTTGCCTCTCCTGCCTCTCACCCATACATCCAATCCGTCGTCTGTCTCCTCACCCTCCCCTCTCCCATGCCCTCAATCCACGCTCCTTTGGAGCACATTTCCCTTCGCAATACCTACCTTCCTTTCCTATCTGCAACTCACATCACTCCCCTCCAAGTACTCCAAGCCATGATGCCTCTCCTGCGAACTGGCCCGGCCCGTGCCCGTGACAAGGGTAAAAAATCCATCATCGTCTGTTTACCTGCCATTGATGCTCGTGTCGGCCTCCCCTTTGCATCAATGCAGGCCATGAGTGCCGCCGGCACTCTCCGCGGTGTCGAGATTCTCCGTCGCGAAATCAACCTTGCATCCCTTACTGACCAAACCGAGTCTATGAAAAATATCAAAGTTGTCGTCGCTGATGTCGGTTTGCTCGACGTTGGCATCTACTCGTCCGTCCCTCCCCAGGACAATATCTACAAGCCGATGGAGGACTGGAGTCCGTCTGAAAAGCTCGCGTATGGACCTGCCTTTGCGTCAATCTCACATACGGCTCGGCCACTCCCCTCACGCTGGGACGCATTTACCGCCATCTTCAAGAACAAAGCGTTTTACGGCGTTCCCCGTGCGCCGAGTCACAAAAAGGTCTTTGTTGAAAATATTGTTTCCGTCGTTACTGGAGGACGGCACAATCCGTATCTCTTTGGCCTTGGACGTATCATTGGCCAGACCAGGAACTGGCTTCGTGGCGAGAGATTCTCGATCGGTGCTGGTGGTGAGCAACCCGACACGTTCGACGTTCATCAAGCTCACCTATTTTAGCGACAACCTACAAGTTTGCATCTTACTTGCCATCGAGCGTTCTGGACACCTTGCTCAACATCCCTGCTTTCTTGATTTCTGTCCGCGATTGTCTTCTCCCTGCTGAACCCTTTGTCAAGCCCCCTGAAAATCTGCCGCCCCCTGTCCAGCCTGCCAACGCCGTAGCACTTGACATTGACGGGGACGATCATGATCAGTCGGAAGCAGATGTAGAAAGTAATGCTTCTGATGGCGTTAGTAGCAGCTGGATCAGCGTGCAGGAGAATTAAATCCGATTATGGCTTTTTTTTTTTCTTTCTACAAAAGAAAATCAATCTCCATGTGATCTTTTTGTAATATGTAACCATGTACGATACGAGTAGGCATCACAAATACGTTCAAATGTACAACTTTACTCTTCCGTCGATATCATTCATCGGAGGATCCAAATCATACCATGGGTGAGCCTGTCCCACCACTTAATTCTCCCACACAGGCAAGCACCTGATACTGCAACAAAGGAACCTCAATATGGATCGTGCCTGACGAACAAGACACAAAGCGCCTAAAGACAATAATGCAAACGCGCCAACACAACAAAGACGCACACTCGCCATCATCCTACCCCGCCTTCCATCCCCACGTCACACTCTTATCTTTCCCACAAACATCAACACCATCACCACCTCCCTCGCTTGCAGAAATCCGCCGCGCGATCAACCACGCACTGAGTCTGCACAGCAGAGCCGTGGACACCGCCAGCGCGTCCCGCACCCCGATCCGCGTCGAGTTCGAATCGCTGGACATCGGAGACCACTTTTTCCGCTCAGTGTACATCGCCGTAGCCGCGACGCCCGCACTGAAAGCGCTACACGCCGCCGTGCACGCCGAGCTCGGCACCCCGCCGCGCACACCGGCGTTCCCGCATGTGTCGCTTTGTTATATCGCTGATGTGGACGCGGTGGAGCGGGGGAGGTTCCGAAGTGAGCTCGAGGCGCGCGGGAGGGTGAGGTGTGTGCCGCCTGACGGTGAGGGCGCGGGCGCGGGGAGGCGCGTGTGGATGGGATGTGGAGAGGATGGGGAGGAGTGTGTGTGGATGGGGGGGTTTGAGGCGAGGGAGGTGTGGGTTGTGAGGTGTGATGGGCCTGTTGAGGAATGGGATGTCCTTGATAGGTTTTCGGTCGTCTGAGGTCTGCGCAATGTTGTGATGTCTGTCTGTAATGGATCTGTATCTTGTGTGACATTTCGAAATATCCACAGCTCTAAACCTGAGACTCCAATTCCACCTGTCTACTATAGCGATCAAGTAAATGTACCAAAAGCCCAAAGTTTTAAGAATCGTATATGCTCTCCATCTTGTACATCGTCTCCGCATCGTACTTGACGTCCTCTCCATATATACTATCCATAGCATACATTTTCGTTATTGGGGCTTCCGCACTCGGAGCGACAGCCGTCGGTGCTAGAGATCCAGCAGCAAGTGCAGCTTTACTCGCAATACTAGCCGCCCTGCCGTCCGGGATCAATATAAACTCCCTAACACCATCAACCTCGCCGTCGTAGATGTAGTACCCCTTACGTTCAAACTGGATAATATCGCCCTTCTTCAAGTCCTTAACATTCGCGTCTGCGACTGCCTCGTCCCTGAATTCAGTAACAGGAGTGATAAAATCCGCGACGTTATCGTCCTCCTCGAGTTTCTTCTTCGTGATGAGATAGTCGTAGTCGAGAAGGGTAACAGGCGCAAGCGGGTGAGCGCTGGTGGATTGGGAGAGCCAGGTGATCTTCTTCTTTGTCTTGCGGAAGTCTCCTTTCAGGTTGAGTTCCATTTCGATGGCGGTTACTACGCCCGAGGCATCGACGGTCTTGGATCGAACGATCGCGTTGCCCCAGTCCATCAATGTCACCTACATCGATAATCAATACAAGTGCGGAGGAACGACGAAATACCGCACCTCCTCCTGGTCGTCGAAAGACTGCGCATCCTCCTGTTCGACGAGGATAGAAGACGAATAGACAGTTTGCTTCTCCCCGATTTCAGCGTTCTTCTTGTGCTTTGGAACGGCCTTGACTTCAGGACTTGCGGGTCCGCCTTTGATCGTGACGGGAACACTACAAGGAAGATCGAGTTCAGGTTGAGAATATTAGGTACATCGTTAACATACCTGTTTTTCGTGAAGATGGACCAGTGGCGAGGTGCTATGGGATCAATGATCTTTTTGTTCTGCGTCCAGATGGAATCCCACTCCATGGATACTACAGACTGTGAAGGACCTTGCGACAACATGAACTGTGTAAGTGCCTCCACCGTCATTCCACGGCGGCGAATACCTAGATTGCGTCAAAATCCGGGTGTGACAAGCGCTGAACTGCAACATACCGCGTACAGTGGGGAAACGAGGGTCGTCCCATCCACGCACGAATCCCTTGTTAACAAAGTCGTGCAGTTTGCGTTTGGAGAGAAGCGTGTAGATAAAGTTGAGTCGACTTGATCATATTCTGAGTTGTCTGGCTGGCGATAGAGATACGTGCTGATACATACCTGAAATCCCAGATGTTGACTTTGCGCAGACCAAGCGCCTTGATCATCCACTGATATTGTGGATTTCGATCTCTGTACTCGTTGGTCCTCAAAGCGTGCGTCACACCCTCAATCGAATCGACGACGGGACATGCGAAATCGTAAGTAGGATACACCTTCCACTTGTCCCTGTAACTCGAGATTTAGTTTGAATGCCATCCAAGGCGTGATGAGAGCTTACCCAGTGCGATGGTGTGGCAGCAAGTTACATCGATACACCACTGGATCACGCAAGGCTTTGTTGGGGTCATCGACACTAATCTTGGCACGAAGACACCAGCGGACGCCTTCTTTCGTGCCTGCCTTCATCTCGGCAAAATGCTTGAGATTGTCTTCTACTGAATCGTCTCTGTGCTTCGAAGCAATCCCCTTCATTCGCTCATCGCGCATCTGTAGAAACGTCGTTAATGCATCACAGCACACTGTTGCGAAGAACGAGCTGACCTGCTCTTGCAAGGTGTCATCAGTGTAAGCATTTCCGGACTGTATGAGCTTGACGGCGAGATCGTATAGAGTTTGGAAATGATCAGAAGTATGCGTGATAACGTCTCCATGGATATCAAGTAATTTCAGATCCTCAAGAATGGTATCTTCGAATTCGGTCTATAGTTCATATCAGTTCACAAATTTTCACAAGTTGGGGTAATTAATAGTTCACCTTCTCCTTACTTGGGTTGGTATCGTCGAAACGAATGATGAGCTTGCCATGGTACATTTTTGCAAAGTACTGATTGAGAATCGCCGCCTTCGTGTGTCCAATGTGAAGGTAGCCGCTGGGCTCGGGAGGGAAACGCGTGACGACTTGGCCGTCAACTGCGCCTTGTAGACCAAGAGCGAAACCAGCAGCTGTTTTATTCGATCGCGCCTTTGACGCCTTTGCTGCTGCAAGTTCGGCAAGAGCACTTTGCGTCTCCTTCAAAGTATCGATATAGGTGAACCATCGCAGGAGATGCGGGTGTTGGTTGTTTTTGAGAAGGCCGAGGACCTTGATGTTACCTTCGATTGACACAAAAAATCAGTTTCCAGTTTCACGGACCAGGCGAGAATGCAAAAGAATCGACCTTTCAGGGTTCCCCAGACAATCCAATCTGCCGAGGTGATTGAATGTCCCACGAGGAATGTGCGGTATGCTAGAAGGTTGTCCAGTGAGTCTAATGCTGCGACAAGCTCAGCATGTGCAGTGATAGACCGCAAGCTGGTAGCGAGGCTGAAAAAAGACAGAGTCTGAGCGCGCCCGTTCAGAAAATCGGTAAGATCTTAAAGTACACAGTTCATACTTTTGCGCTGTCGCCTGCTAGGCCTCCTTCCTTGGCCAATGCCTGAACGATCTCGCCCTCTTCTGTAATTATCGATCCATTCAATGTCAAGGCAATCCCTTGAGTAGCTTCATCAAAAACTGTGTTGACATTGCCAATGTAGGCAGAAATGCCTAGAGCGGCGAAGGGGAAAGGGCTGGCTTTAATTGGGATGGTGAACGTCGCTGCCATGGTTCTAGATTGGCTTGCCGAGTCCGGACTCACAATGACTAGAATTTTCTTGTCAAGATTAGATCTTGATAGAATGGTTGGGAGCACTTGATAATAATAATGAGTCACTCGATCACGAAATTCAGTAGCGACTTTCCATATAAATTTTTATATAACAAATGAAGATCACGTCTTTCTCTTTAGCCAAATACCAGAATTATGCCTATGCTGTCAGTTATTCTACTTTATTTCGTCTACGTGTGCACTTAAAACAGGATCTAGAGCGGACCCTTCTCAGAAGTACAAACCATACACACCACTGGTCCTGAAAGATCGCCAATGGCCGTCGAAAACCTTCACCAAAGCGCCAATTTGGCTGTCAACGGATCTTCGTGATGGAAACCAGGCCCTCGCCAACCCAATGACTATTGAGCAGAAGACTTTGTTCTTCAGGGAGCTGGTAAAGTGTGGTGTGAAGCAGATTGAAGTCGCATACCCTGCTGCGAGCGACACGGACTTTAATTTTGTTCGAGGATTGATTGAGAAGAACGAGGTCCCGGACGATGTCTGGGTACAGGTCCGTGTACAATCAATTCTACTTCTACTTTTCATTCATTAAAGGCATGTTGAATTAGGTCTTGACTCCTGCTCGTGAGGATCTTATCAAGCGGACCATCGACTCTGTTGCTGGTACAAAGCACGCAATTCTTCATATGTACAATGCTACCTCACCACTGTTCCGAGACGTCGTCTTCCGTAATTCTAAGGAGCAGACTATCGAACTTGCAGTAAAGCACACCAAGATTGTCAGAAAACTGACCGAGGAGTGCACTGCTAAATATGGCACAAAGTTTATTTATGAGTACAGCCCAGAAACATTTACCCAAAGTGAACCCGATTTTGCTCTGGAGATCTGTGAGGCTGTCAAGACGGCATGGGGAAAGGCAGGACTCGGCGAAGAGCGAATCATCTTCAATTTGCCCGCTACTGTTGAAATCGGGCCACCTAATCATTATGCTGACCAGGTATGTCGTTCTTATCCTACTCAAGGTCCAAAATTGATCTTTTCTAGATCGAGAACTTCTGTAATAAGATATCCGAACGAGAGAAGATCATCGTAAGCTTGCATCCACACAACGATAGAGGTCAGTTGATCTGGTTTCCCAATTTTCATCCATGTTTATCATCCATTGGAAGGTACCGGGACTGCGGCAGCGGAGCTCGGTGTTTTGGCTGGTGGAGATCGAATTGAGGGCTGTTTCTTCGGTAACGGTGAACGGACAGGCAATGTCGATTTGGTCAGCCTGGCCCTGAATCTCTATACCCAGGGAATCTCTCCTGGCCTAGATTTCAGCGACATCCAGTCAACCATTGACACAGTCACTCAGTGCAACGATCTTCCGGTTCACCCTAGACATCCTTATGCGGGAGAGTTGGTTTTCACTGCATTCTCAGGCTCGCACCAGGATGCTATCAAGAAAGGGTTTGAGGCGCAGAAGATTGCCCATGCTGCCGCCGCCGCCAAGGGCGAGCCGTCATATTGGAACATGCCTTATCTGCCCATTGATCCAGCCGATCTCGGACAGAATTACGAAGCCGTCATCCGCGTCAACTCACAGTCTGGCAAGGGCGGCATTGCATATCTCATCAAGCAACACCTGCATCTTGACCTCCCGCGCAAACTCCAGATTGCCTTTTATCAAGTCATCCAGGAAATTTCGGATCGCGAGGCACGAGAAGTGACAGTAGACGACATAACTACGGCTTTCAGGCAAACATATCACTTTGGAGGTGTCAAATATAAGGGCAGGCTTGCTCTACGGAACTTCAAGATTTCGACTCAGAGTCCGGTTCAAACGAGTGAAGGATCGGGTGACGAGTCCGATGAAACCCGACATTTCGACGGCACAATCTCCGTCGATGGTAACTACCGTGTCGTGCGCGGAGATGGCAATGGGCCCTTGTCCGCCCTGCTAGACGCTCTGCGTACTCATCTCGATATCGATCTCGTCATCCGCGAATATTCTGAACACGCAATCAACGAGGGCACGGATTCCAAAGCCGCCTCGTACGTGGAACTCGTACCAGCAAACGATCGTAAATCGGCACAGTCATGGTGGGGTGTCGGTGTTGATTCTGATATCGCGGGTTCTGGTCTTCGCGCTGTCCTTAGTGCAGTCAATAGGGCGATTGGTGACCGTGTTCTTCCCGAGTTGAAGCTCAGCGTCGGTTTCAATGCCCGTTCCGGACAGGCGGACGTCTCAACTGCCATTGCCAATTCCCTGGGCCTGTTACTGCCCAGACGCTTCCAATCATCCTTCTTTGAGGTTGTACAGAGGCATGCGCGAGACCACGGTGGTGAAATCTCGTACGAAGCAGTCACGGAACTTTTTAAGAAGTCGTACGGCTTCCAGATCGATACCACTTTGAGCAAGATCGTCTTGGCATCTCACAAGCTCGAACAATTGAGCGAAGGTCGTCGACAGATCACTGGAGGGTTTGTTGTTTCCGGTCAACTTAAGAACGTCACGGGAGTGGGTAATGGACCTCTGTCATCCGTCCTTGCTGCCCTGCACACTTTGATCGATGGTTCCTTGTCCATTCGCGAATACTCAGAACACTCCATTGGGGAGGGCACAGACGTCGTGGCAGCTTCCTATGTCGAATTGGTGTATGAAGTTGGGGGTGCCAAAAAACGTAGCTCCTGGGGAGTTGCGACGGACGTGGACATCACTACCTCAGGAATCAACGCTGTTCTGAGCGCAGTGAACAGCCTTGATGTTGTCCTCAAACAGGAAAATTGATTGGATGTATTTCTAGATATCTCATGCAGCCAAATCGCGCTGGAACTCGGTGTATGTACTAAGTAATCTATATCCATTTATGTATGAAGGTCGTCAAGTAACGTGCACGTGATGTAACACGCTGTTAGACCTGGGGCTCAGCTGTACTGACGCGGCTCGGCAGTCGTACGAGCTATGCCAGACAAAACGGGGCGGTCTGCGCGAAGTATGTCAGGGTCTCGGTCGTTCCATGTGCCCCAGTCCATGCTCGCCTCAGGGCCTTCGAGTTCGTGTTTTCTCAATATGCTCAACCCGATGAGCAGGAATCACCAAGGCTATTCTCAAGCCAATCAGTCGCTTTTGGAAGAAGAGGAAGATAACAGGAGTGGATCGGGGTCAGAGGATGAACTAGAAGCTGGACGCAGCCGACGCAGTATCCAACATCAAAGTACTATAAGCCACGCGCCTTCAAAATCAGGGGGCAAGAGACATGTGTCTTGGGATGCAGGTGCTTCGGAAATGAATGTTCTACGTCCCAATATCCACAATGAAGATAAGCTCTATGATGATTCTTCAGACGATGAGGTCCCGCCGCAAAGTTTCATGATCGAAGCCACTTCTGGCAAACCGTCGAGTTCGAAAGGGAAGCACAGGGTTGAAGGGTCGTCTGTAGGTGGACGAGGCCGTACGCTGCAATCCACGCCAGGGAGGAAATTGCCGCCTTCCAAACCGCCGAGTTCGGGTCATGGTCTTTCTACGCCGCTTAGACCGTCAGAGGTAGACGTTGAGGAGCCAGATAATCCCCAGATTTCGCGGCTGGGTTTTGTTGATACCCTACCGCAATATAACAACCAACAGCCGAAGCCATTGCGTGGACTAGATGACTATGAGAAGGCGCTGTGGAATTGGGTTAACGTGTATAATCTAGATGCATTCCTACAAGATGTCTACTCTTATTATGAAGGGAAAGGAATGTACAGCATAGCTCTGTCAAGGGGACTTAATCTCTTGTAAGTGTCGCCGTCCCTCTCTTTAGTACTTGGACGACCTTTACTTGCAGAACTGTGGGCTTTGTGATAGGATTCTCAACGTTTCTTCTTGGTTGCATCGACTACTCACAATTCCGACATGGCAAGCCCACCCAACTTTCCCATGTAGTGATTGACCGTTGTGTGTCGAGGTGAGTCTATCGCAATGCACAAACTACATGTTTATTGGTTTGCAGATTCTCAGGATTCACACTGCTATTCTTCATCTTGTTCATTGCGTTCTATATCTGGCAAATTGTGGCTTTTGTGCTCGGGACTGTACGTTTGGTAGATATGTACAAGTTCTATACGCATCTCCTCAAGATTCCGGACGTGAGTTTTTCATTGATGGCTCGCGATGGACACGAGGCTGACTCGCCACAGGCTGATATCCAAACAATATCATGGCCGGAGATTGTTCGTCGCATAGGCGCGATCAGGGAGGAAAATCCGATCACTGCGATATCGTCAAAGAACTCGCGAAAAACTAACGACACTACAACCGCCAAGCTTGATGCACACGACATTGCAAACAGAATACTACGGAAGGAGAATTACCTGATCGCGCTTTTCAACAAGGAACTTCTTGATTTGCGCATACCCTTGCCTTTGTTTTTGAAGCGCTTTGTAGTGGAGGAGAAAGGCAAAGGGAAGATGCTGACACAGGCATTGGAATGGAATCTCAGATTTTGTCTTATGGAATATCTATTCGATGATTACGGGAGAGTGAGGAAGGTGTTCTTGAAGTCAAAGTACCGGGGTGCTTTGATTGAAGGGTATGAAATTTCTTTCGACTTTGGCGTTGCCTAACCTCGTTTGTACAGGCTCAAGCGACGTTTTATCTTCATGGGGATTCTCAATGCGATATTTGCGCCTTTTATCGTCCTTTATCTACTCATGTATTCATTTTTCCGCTACTTTGAAGTGAGTGTCTTGGGGATTCTTTTACGTTTGTGTTCACCTTTCT
Organism: Termitomyces heimii; assembly: GCA_003313675.1. Lineage (NCBI taxonomy): Eukaryota > Fungi > Basidiomycota > Agaricomycetes > Agaricales > Lyophyllaceae > Termitomyces > Termitomyces heimii. The sequence continues at coordinate 162,689 of QLON01000309.1, read as the reverse complement.
TGTTAGGAGTATCACAAGGACCCGTCGTCGATCGGTGGCCGACGCTACACGAACTTTGCGCATTGGAAATTCCGAGAATTCAATGAATTGCCGCATTTGTTCAGGCGAAGGCTGGACGAGAGTCACCCCGTTGCCAACATCTACATTGGACAGTTTCCCAACGAAAAGGTCACCCTTATCATGCGGTAAGCTGTTTTCGTGTTTATTAAGACAGTATCTACATTGACTGCAACAGGTTCGTCGCGTTCATCGCTGGGTCTTTTACTGCTGTGCTTCTTCTGGGAACAGTCATCGCTCCTGACATTTTTTTCGAGTTTGAAATCACACCCCATCGAACGGCAGTGTTTTACCTGGGTGTCTTCACCGCGGGACTTGCAGTAGCCAGGGGGATGATCCCCGCAGACAACAGGGTGTTTGACCCCGAGCTCCTGATGATGGAAGTTATAACGTACACGCACTACATGCCTGACGAATGGAAGGACCAGCTGCACAGCAAAAAAGTGCACCAGAAATTCGGAGAGCTGTTTGCGATGAAGATCCTCATTTTCGCGCAAGAGTTGTTGTCGGTGGCGCTGACGCCGTTCGTGCTCTGGTTCTCGCTTCCTGCATGTGCGCCGGCCATTATCGACTTTTTCCGCGAGTTCTCGGTCCACGTGGACGGAAGAGGGTACGTTTGCAGTTTTGCAGAGTTCAACTTTGAGCGGCATGGGAATGTCAAGGTGAGTCGATTTTCTTTATGGGTGCACGTCTCATTTTGTGCGCGGTAGTTTGGCGCCCCGACGCAGATCCGCGACAAAAAGATGCTCTCCAATGAAGGCAAGATGGAGAAGAGTTTCTTGAACTTCAAGGTACTGTTTTTTTTTATACATGAAAATCTCGTACGATGCTCAGACACCGCGCATGTAGGCGGCAAATCCAGACTGGACGCCTACAGATCCCTCTGGGTCTCTCTACCTGAACCGCATGGCAGACTACGGAGCCACGCACGCCATGTACCCGTATGGGCGGCGGCGGCACGCAGGCGCGGGGGGGCTGGAGGGGGCCGTGCACTTCCAGCACGTCGATCCGAGACAGGAAGGCGCGCTGGTGGACAAGGCGCAGGAGTACGACCGGGCGTTGCGGCAGAGCCAGCTTGCGGCTGTCGCGAGGCGGCGTGGTGCGGCGGGCGGCGGGAGCGTGCTGGGTGGGTCTGGTGTGGGTATGGCGGCGTCGTCTGTGTATGATGAGACGACGGCACAGACGGCGGTGCTTGGGGACTCGCGTGGAAGTGTGCATGGGCACACCGATGCGGCGGCCCCTGCCATCGCGTCGTCTGAGGATATCGAGCTCGATGGGGAACTGGAAGGGTCATATGCGGACGGGGCGAAGCGGGCTAGGGCGTTTGGGGAGGGCGAAGAGGAAGAGGAGGATATGCAGGATGGCGGGGTGCTGGGATTGTTGGCGCAGATCTATGGACGGAAGGAGGGCAAGGGTGGGGTGCTCTAATGGGGGGTGATACCTTTCTTTTTTTTTTTCTTGCAAGTACATGTATTCGAAAGCAAAGACAAAGCGATTATCTGAGTATGGGCTTGTTCTTGGGCACAGGTGGGGGCTTGAATGCACTACGCAATGTCGGCTTGAGCGCCTGGACGTGTGCCCGCCTGAGCTCTTCGTCAATTCTCCACATACCTTTGGCAAACTGGTCGCGGGTGAGAGAACCCGTACGGTCTGGATCGCACTCGTTCCTAGAGGACGACTGAGAGGAGGAGGAGAGTCTGAGGGGAAGTCGGACGTACCAAATTTCGGCCAGGGTGCGCCTGCCCAGCCTTGAACGGCGCCAGATGGGCTTGACGAAACGACCCTCGAGCTTGTCAGTCGGGGATACGACGACGTCGACGTGAGAGCCGGTGACGAGATCGACAGAGAGACCGCGCCAGCCTGCAGCGCGCCTGTGTGTGCGCCTGGCGTGTTCTGGGGGCTTTTGCTTGTGTGCGGCGCGGTGCTGGCGGACGTTTGCATCAAAGACTGCGTCGTAGCGCAGACGGGCGGCGGGGGGGACGGGCGTGGGGCGCTTGACCTTGAGATGGGAGGACGTGGCGGTGCTGTTGATAGAGGAGCGGTCGGAGGCACGGTCAGGGGGCGGGGGCGGTGGTCTGCGTGACGGTGACGCGGGGGACGAAGGGGGCCGCTGGGGTAACTTGGGGGGCGAGGGAAGGGCGACGAGGGACGGAGTGTCGACTTGTTCAAAGGAGTCGTCGTCGGCGTCGAAGGAGTCGGAGGAAAGGGAGACAGAGTGGAAGGACGAGATGGACTCGGCGGGGGCGTGGCGGGCCGGGCGGGTGCCGAGGGGCGGGTAGGTGTGAGAGACAGAGGGTCGGCGGGGCAGCAGCGGGGGCACACCAACACCATCGTCGACAACCCAGTCCTGCAGGTCGATCAGCGACGCCGGTGGCGGTGGCGATGCGGCGCGGTGCGGCTTGCGGGCCGCCGCCGACGCCGAGCTGAGCGCCTCAAAGGCGTCGATCCTGCTCTGGATGGTCGTCAGAGGCATCGAGCTCATTTCCAAGTCCGACCGCCCGACCCTCTTTACCCCATGCACGACCTCTACGCAGTCGCTGGTACGTCCCTCCTCCACCCTTCTCCTCTCCCTCGTCCTAATTGCCAGACTTTTGCCTCATCCCCATGGGCACTCCCGAGCCCTCTGTCGCAGAGTACATCGCAGAGTGCCAGCGCATCCTACACAACTCTGGCCTCACTTACAAAGTATGTCCCACACTGCCCCCCGCCCCTGCCTGCTCAGCCCCCACCAGATGCAGTAAGCCTCCTTGCTCGTCCAATTCATCACTCACATCCCCCAGCGGCTACGGCACAAACCTCGGTACCCCGTCTCCGATCTGCCCCGTCCCACGCTGACCACCATCAGAGGGCCCCTGGTCTCAAGTCTCCCAGGCCATCCACGACTGCCACGCCGCAGTCCACGCACGGGGCGCACCCCGCGTCGCAACCGATATCCGCATCGGCACCCGCATCGACCGCGATCTCTCCTCAGGCGGCGCGAACCAAGCCAAGGTCAAGCGTGTCGAGGATATACTAGCTCAGTAGTACTACTAATTTATACAACAACGCTTCCTTCTCTCTCCCTTCGCTCCCTATCCTGTTCCCAGTCCTTCAACAGCGCCGCACCCAAAGACCGCCCAAAGTGCAGCGCAAACTGCACAGGCACCGCGTTGCCGATCTGTCGTACTTGCTGCAGCACATCTAAGCACACTCTCCCTAAATCACCAAAAAAAAAAATGCTCACATTCATCACCAGCTTCTGCCCGCTCTGTGACTTGTCCTCGGACAGAAACACATAGTTGTCAGGAAACCCCTGCGACCGCGCCAGTTCCCGGACGCTCACGATGCGTTTTTGCTGCTCATGGTTAGATAATGTCACGTCAATGAAACTCTAGACGTACAGTGGGATGAAGCAACCACGACTCTTTACTATTGGGCGTAGCAGTCGTCATCGTACACTTGAACTGCCCGTCACCGTCCAGTCTACCATAGAAAGCTACAAAGCACATTAGAGACAGCTAGACACATCAGAACAACGTACATTTCCTTGAATGTCCGTGCATATGCGCCGGTCGCAGAGCCTTGGGTATGTCTAGAGTCATCTTCAGCCAAGGACCCACGATGTAAACAAAGACCGCACCTCGATGTGTCGCTCCTGGCTTTAGAGGAACATAGGTAGTCCTAGATACCACATCAAACGCTGCAAAAAAGACCGAGAAAACCACACACGCTTCAACCACCGGCGCCGTGAAAAACCTCGTATAATGCCCTTCTACGTCCTCGTCTTCCTCCATATTCCGACGGAGCCACTTTTGGTACCGATTCTGTGGTTCCGTGAGGTATTCGACGCCCTCTGGGAACCCGGGGAGGGGCGCATGCACAGCTTGGATCGCGGGGTACTGAGGTATACCTCTTTCGATCCGAGCGCGGGCCTCTTGTTTGTCTTTAGAGGTGGCTGGGATGATCTTATGTGGGTTGACCCTACACGAACATCAGCAAAAAAAACCCCCGCCACGCACAGACAGCCGGGCGTACCAGTCAAACGGAGGCTATATATATATATACCCACAATCAACCTATTACTCAACGACAATGAGACAACTCACCAAGTCCCCAACTGCATCATTCACAGTCACAGCTCTGAGCGGCGCACAATGGTGCACAAGATTCGGGTCCTTGCTCCGCGAGACAGGATCCAAAATCCCCGTCGGCAACGTCGACCGATTCATGCCCTTTTCAAACGCACATATCGGCACCGGATAATCAGGAATCGTCAGCCCGCGCTTGGCCCCCCAGAAGATGACGCGCCGCCGGCTCTGCGGCGCTCCATACTGCGTTGCCTGCAGGGCCTTGCACCGGACCTGGTAGCTGTTCTCTCAGTAGGGTGAGTGCGTGCTCAACAGTGAATGGAGAAAACGTCAAGACGTACCCGAGCGCGATGAGCGTGCGTTTGATGAATTTGACCATCCCGCCTCGAATACCGCCGACGAGTGAACGCTTGTGTTTGCTCCGCGTGCTCATGAGACGGTAAGACAATATGCCTGTGACGTTTTCCAAGAGGACGTATTGAGGGTCGTACGTCTCGACGTAGGCCAGCATGTTTCCTGGTAGTGTAGACCTAATCAAGGCGTCGTCATCAAACCAAGTTGCGCTCGGGAAAAATCGCAATTGCTACTACCTGACATCATCGGCTCGCTGAAAAGTAATCAGTAGACAGATACAAATGGAATCACCAAGACAACGAACGGGGTTGTGGTTTGCACGGCTGAAAGACTGACACGGCGGACCTGGGCCAAAAAGACATTGGAGTTAGTGGTCGACGAGAAACAGCCGTATTGCGCTTCACGCTTCACCTCCAGAAACCATATCGACATCGCCTCTTCTCGGCATGGGTGGCAGCCTCGTCTTTCCATCGATGCCAGACAAGAGCGGTCTCGTCGGCTCTCCTTTGCTGGCCTCGTACGCCTGCTTGAGCAACTTGTTTGAATCTTGACAATATACCGTAGTGTTGGGATGGTTTTTCCTACCGCAAGGTGTCAAGCATTAGATATATATATAGAGGTAAAAACTGCCTACGCATATGTCGCCGCAGCAGACGGAGAAAATTCAACGGCGTATTTTGTGTCGACAAAGCCTGACAAGTCCAGCCCTGTTCCGAGGCCGCCGGCTCCTAGAACGGAGTCAAACAGCTGAGAGGCAGACGAAAAGAAGCAAAGTTGTTTTTTTCACCGCACCACTGAACAGCTCGAGACACCGAACGGGCCCGTTTCTTGTCAGCAATTTATGTTGTTCCTGCTCCTTCTTCCTCCTCTCTGTCCTGCAAGTGTTACATTGTCTGAGAACGCCCGCGTCCAGATCATGCAGCTGCCCAGTCAGGGCATCCACTCGCTCATCGACGTAAAAGTGGTCGTCGTGGCTAACCCATTCATCGATCTCGTCTGGGTCCGTGAGATGGGACACATAGCACATCCCGTCGAGCAGATCTATATCGTTGAGGTCCTGCACGTTGTCCGTAAGGTAGAGACGCCGCTTTCGAAGCACGGTTCATCGCGAGCCTCTACCATCTGACAAGAAAAAAAAAACTTACCTCATCCCAACGCAGCCCCCGTTCCGAATGCTGTCGCCTCTTCTGACGCTTGAACATCTGGATTGTCAATCTCAGATCTCCAGACTTGACCTTGATCATCATGATCTGTGCAATGTCTAACAGTCCCGTCGTTCGGCCGTACGGGCGGATGTATATAAAATCGTTGGGATGGAAGTTGATACCGTGTCGCGCGAACCCATCTGAGGTGATGACGATGTCGTTCAGTTGTTCTTCCCGCTTCCGCAGCGCGCAAGATATACACGTCTCGTTTTGGAGAAGCTCGACCATCTCATCTTCTGAAGGAAGATTCGTAAAGCTAGCTTCTTTTTCGTCGTACGCAAGGCTTAAGTGTATTCAAATTACCCTACAACTGTCCATACAAGCACTTGAAACACTTACGCGCAATGAAAGTCGTTCGAGTTGGGTTGTCCATCGTCTGGCGGTTCGGCATCCTCTGGCCCCATCATCGTGATGTTGCATTTCTTGAATATGCTCGCAGCATCGTTGTCCTCGCATGTCTTGAGTAGAAAAAGCGATTTAGAGTGAGCCGTCTCCTGCAGAATGGTTTTCGACCCGTGAATGAACCATTGGCCATGGAACATTTTGACTTTTTCGCCATCTACAATGTCTTCAAAGAAATAACAGATTTTGCAGAACCTGCAGAGTGTTCAGGGCGCGATAAAGCCAAATGGGCGAGGAATGTACCAGAGAAGGTTAGCGTAAGAATTTGGTGACTGAGATGCATCCGTTTTAGAAATGAGAGCTCTTTTCCTGTCTTCGTCGTCCCCAGGAACAACCATAACATTTTGGCCAACCTTGACACAATCAGCAGAAAACATGCGTAAATCTCGTTGGGCTTACACAATATTCCACTCCGTCGATAGTAAGACTAGCATACTTATTACCTTCGGCTCTGCCCCATTTCATACTTGTCGGGTTCATATGATGCGTTTTGACGTTGTCAATTTCAGTTATAACCTCTAAATCATCCTCAATAATCGGGATCTCCGCAAAATCCAAAGGAACACTAAAGAGGTTCTTCATGATTTGCGAGACAATCGGAGTAACATAAGTCGTATTTCGGTGTTTAAGGACGTCTATCTCCTTGTCAGAAAGAACTGACTGAATCTGAATCCGCTTAGACTTGGACTTTCGTGGTTTAATAGTTGGTTCAAAGTCGTCGTCGTCGTCAATATCCAATTGCAAATACTCAGTTGCAAGTCGGACTGTATTTATCGGAATGTCATAATCATCGCACATTTCTGGAAGATTTCCAGCCGCATATGCTTTCTATGTCAATGCGTCAACGTTGGGCGTAGCAACTTCGTACCAAAGAAACTTACAACGTCCTCAGATTGAATGTCGGTCTCTGTCAAGACCCTCCCGAGCATCTGGACGGAAGCAAGTGCTTCCTCTCTCGCATGATTGTCTCCATCGACGTCAGACAGCGATTCACGGAATTCGGCGTAAGATGTGCGTCGGTCCCTGATTGCAGTGCAAAGCAAAAGATACAGAACGCGGTGTTTGATCCAGAATGAGATGAAAAATTGTCTGTACTCTTCAGTAGGCGTCTGGAGGATGTACCACGCATGCTTCGTGCGTATGTACATTTTACTATCGTTGAAAACAAGGAAATTAGAGACAGATATAATCATCGGAAAGGCTAAGAACCTATCCGGATTTCCAGTCACTTCCGAGATACTGTGGACATCGAATTCAAGGATTGTCGAAAGTCTAACACGCTCGGAGTCGCCAAAATCTTGTTCAGACTCGTCATTGTCGTCATCTAATCCGTCCTCATCCTCATCTATCCATGCTCGTACCAATCCCGACGCGCTGAACTTTCGTGAATCGTAATTGAGTCCAAGCAACTCTGCGATCGGCACAAACTCATTGCTTGAGATGTCGAAAATGCTGAAATCGTCCAATTGACGAACAGGGATGTCATTCCGAGCTACAGAGTTGTCAAGGGGATCTAGAAACGTTTCGCCTGGAACTAGAAGGTCGTCCTCAAGGATGTCATTGTCAGAGGTCTCGTAGAAGATTGGGCCTGCTGGAAAGATGAACTTGCGTTAGGTGTTTAACGACGAGAACCAGTAACGTACCTTGGATGTCCTCCAATGTCACGTTCGAACCAGACGCTATTGGTTGATGCGGGGCCTTGGAAGGCCGAGGCACCAATTCATCACCTGACGAGTCAGAATCGGCGGAAGGGCCATTCACCAAGAAGTCAGAAACAGTCGGGGAAGCCCGCAGATGTTGTTCTTTAGAACCGGTTAAACCATGTCTTGACACCTATTAATAGAGAATATTAAGAAGTAACGCTTCGCAGGCCAATAAGCTTACATCCTCAAAGTCTGAAACAGTTGGAGAGTTTGGCAGAGCGAAGTTCGACTAAAGGAAGGTCAAAAGACATTATTTCTGAACTCTTTGGACGGACAAGCCAACCAGCGAACCTTTCGCTTCTTCGTGGGTGGTGACGGTGTAGGAGACACTACAGGGAGCTCCAGATTCTCCTGGAAAGGCCTACGTTTAGGAATTTCAACGCACAGAAACTGCCGTTTCATTAGTACTATGTAGTAGAGATATCAGTGAGACTGGGAATTCTGTTGAATATCCAAACGGGTGGTTCAACACGACTCGTTTTCAAACCCCGACCTCGTGTCTAATCTCATTTCCAACCATGTCCCTTTCTAACCATGAGAATCCAATATCTTACGAGGAGGAGAAAGGCGCGTTCCTAAACTATCAGCCGCAATCATTTGACCGAACTCCAACCCAGATAGAATCACGGATTTCTTGTCCAAGTTTAAAGGACAAGAGAAAGACTTGACTCGAGATTTCGCGAACATCGACATCGCTGCTGATGGTGGAAAGGAAACACTTCAACCGAAGTATATGGCTCAATTGGTACGTGTTTTCGTTGCTCGTCTTTCTGTACAGCGTTCATTTTACCTTTACCGTTAGCAAAGGATCGCCAATCGGGAACAACAGATGCTTTCCATTGAGCTAGAAGATATCTACACAGTACGCGCTTTATGACGCGTCTTTTTTATCTTTCTGAATCCCCACCAGCATGAAAACACGCTGTCCGAGCTGGTCAATCGAATTCGCAATAATACGCGTCGATACGTTCTGTTGTTCAGCGAAGTTGTCGACAAACTCATGCCCCTGCCCACCAAAGATATTAGTGAACAGGATGAGGTTATAGACGTCATTTTACACCAGCGTCGGGAACGGAACGAGCAGCTTGAGGGTTCCGCTTCTCGGTTCCCCAACCATCTACTTCGTCGATAGTGAGTTGAACGCGTCCACTGACTGGCTTCCTGTCCTATCTAATCATCATTACTAGCAATTTGTTCTTCCAGCCACTCAAGAGTGACATTTCGATGGCGGTGAGAGAGGTTAGAGGTGCTCACCTAGGTCATCTGATCACCGTTCGGGGTATTGTCACTCGTGTGTCAGAGGTCAAGCCACTCTTGCAGGTTAATGCATATACGTGCGATGTCTGTGGCTCCGAAACTTTCCAAGAGATCTCAAGCAAGACGTTTACTCCGATATTTGACTGCCAGAATGAAGGAGAATGCAAGAAGAATGGGATAAAAGGTTCCTTGCACATGCAAACCCGAGCTTGCCGTTTTAGCCCCTTCCAAGAAGTCAAAATACAGGAAATGGTAATTTGCAAATGCAGTCCACGTTTATTGACTAACGGAATCATCGCCTTAGGCGGACCAAGTTCCAGTTGGTCATATTCCACGATCAATGACGGTTCATGTACATGGACCTCTGACGAGGCAGATGAATCCTGGGGATGTGGTACACCTTGGTGGTGTCTTCCTTCCTATACCCTACTCTGGATTCCAGGCTATTCGTGCTGGCCTGTTAACCGATACCTATCTCGAGGTTCATCACATCTATCAACTTAAGAAACAGTATGACGAAATGGAAATGACCCCAGAAATCGAGCGAGCCATCGTAGAACTGACACGCGACCCCTCACTCTTCAACAGACTCGCTCAAAGTGTGGCTCCTGAAATTTACGGACATGAAGATGTCAAGAAGGCACTAATTTTGTTGCTTGTTGGAGGAGTCACTAAAGTTACAGGAGATGGCATGAAGATCAGAGGAGATCTAAATATCTGTCTGATGGGAGATCCCGGAGTAGCTAAGTCACAATTGCTGAAGTATATCTCTAAAGTCGCTCCCAGAGGTGTGTATACCACCGGAAAGGGATCGTCTGGGGTTGGTCTTACAGCAGCGGTCATGCGAGACCCTGTGACCGATGAAATGGTGCTCGGTATGTGTTATGATTATCACTGATGTTATGTGACTTACGCCTTAGAAAGAGGGTGGGGCACTTGTCCTTGCTGACAATGGAATCTGTTGTATTGACGAGTTCGATAAAATGGACGAGGCAGACCGCACTGCTATCCATGAAGTCATGGAACAACAAACCATTTCGATCTCCAAGGCCGGCATTTCAACAACTTTAAATGCCCGGACGTCTATTCTAGCTGCAGCTAATCCTCTGTATGGTCGGTACAACCCGAGAGTCTCTCCAGTAGAGAACATCAACCTTCCCGCTGCTCTCTTGTCAAGGTTCGACTTATTGTTCTTGATCCTTGATAAGCCATCGAGAGATGATGACGAACGCCTCGCGCAACATGTGACATATGTTCATATGCACAATCAGCATCCTGCTTTGGAACATGGTGTTATTGATCCACTTATTATGAGGTACGTTTGAACGGTTGATATGCGATCACACTTTTTCCGACTATAATCATTATAGGCACTACATTGCCATGGCTCGAACTAAACGCCCAACGGTACCTCCACGAGTGTCCAGCTACGTGGTAGATTCATATGTCCGCCTTCGTAAAGTGTCTAAAGAGGAGGAGGAACAGAACAAATCTCACTCCTATACTTCCGCTCGAACGCTCCTTGGAATTTTGCGTCTTGCACAAGCACTGGCGCGCCTCCGATTAGCTGACGTTGTTGTACGTGAAGATGTAGACGAGGCGTTACGGCTTATGGCTTGTAGCAAAGAGAGCCTCCAAGAGGATACAGATAAAGAGTACGAGCCCGATAAATCCGCCAAGTCTCAAATATTCCGTATTATCAAGGCAATGGCACAATCTGGGGACAGGACACCCAGGCGGCGGCCGCAGAGGCGGCAGAAGAATTTCGGCAAGGGTCCTGGTGGGGAACGAGATATGGATGTTGACTCGGATGAGGACGATGAAGAATTATCCATGGTAGACGTTCGAGCTCGGATCATGACTGCTGGCTTCACAGAGGCACAACTCATGGATACAATTTCCCAAGTAAGCTTTTCGGTCCTCATACAGTTCGGTTCCTGACCTTGCCACCCAACAGTACGAGGACATGAATATCTTATCGCTAGTCAAGAATGGCTCGAAATTACAAGTCATTGGATGACGATACCTTCTGCTACATATTCATTTATGCAAATTGGTTGCTTTGCTTCGTGTATTTCATAACCTCATTGTCTACTCTGCCCTTACTTGCTTCAAGTGGTGATATATTATATATTATCCGTGTAACCGTGCAAGAATTTCCGAAATGCTAAGGGCTCGTGGGGTATGGTCTTAGAAGTACATAAATACACGAGAATAATCTTTTGACAGAAGGGCCGTCCTATGAGATAGGTTCCCGGCTTCCTCCACTCTCGGTGTTGCCTGGATTCGAGCCATTTCTCCGCTCATGATCATGTGATGGATGGTCGTGATATTTCGATGCTTCTCCAGCCGTTGAAGGTTCATCGTCATCTAAAAACCCAGAATGAAAACCCAATCCACCCGAAACGCGTTGATGTGGATGTCTTCCTTTGAGTGCGGCCTCCTCATTGTTCTCGTCGTCATCATCCGATAATTCTCCAAAAGCATCATACAACTCCCTTGTCGGGCGGCCGCCCATGGCGACTGTACTGCGACGTCCAGTGGTAAGGGCAGTCATCGAAAGATCATCACCAGCGGGGAGAGCATTGTAATGTGCGAGGCGTGCTTTGCGTCGGCGCCAGAAGAAGACGCCCATACCGATACCAAATAGTGCAACGATGCCGATGGCACCAAAGAACCATTTCTGGTTCGCGACAAGATTTGAAAGGCTTGGGAACCAACCAACGTCCGCAGTTGGGTGAGAAGAGCTTGTAGGGCTAGGCAAAGCAGTTGAAAAGGCAGGATTGGTATTTTCACCTGGTGCTTCGCCATGATCGCCAGGGAGATGGTCAGTAGGTTTCGAGAACACCTTGGTGGTTGTTGGTGACGGTGTTGGGAAGACAGGGGATACGATGTCAACGGGTAAAACATTCTCCACAAGAGGCACTTCATATTTCAAGGCCTTCGTAGGGTCGATGGTGGATCCCCAAAACTTCAAATTCCATCCTAAGAATTTTCCGTGGCTAGTCTCGGGTGTTTCTTGGTCTGTGACTTTGATTATCCAATCACCAATAGGATTTTCACCCCTAATGTAGAGTGAGCACATGCAAGAAAAGTATGTCAAAATCTGCGGTCACCAGTGCTTAACCGACATAAATTTCCAACCGGGGAATCCAGAGGTAGCACGATCACCGACTCGTCGCTTCGCGAGAACGCTCTTGATGTTATTGGGACTGATGAGCTCAACCTCAACGTCACCGCGGACTGTATGGTCAATCCAGACTTTAACATTAACGTGCTCCAGGACGTCGAAATTGTTCGCCTCCAACATCTCTTTAGTTACAGTTATAGTGCTTGTAATGCCTCCCTTGTCAATAGATTTGCCGCCTGAATATTTTTCATCTGCGTCCATGGTGCCGCCCTCCAGTTGGACAGCTGGGGTCTCAAACCACGCTTGAGGTTTGACTAGCTTCCATGACTTGGCTGCTGAAACGAATCTACCAGCATCCAAGACACCGAAACCATATTTGTAGCTGAAGAGTCGACCATTCGCTGTGGGCTCCCAGTCTGGGTCCTCTGGATTTATCATTCGAGCGGTTTCAACGCACAGGTGTTGTATGTCTCGCCATGACAAATCTGGTCTGTAAGCAAAAGGATTATAGGAAAAACACTATCCTAGTTTCATCAAGACTTACCGGGCCTCAAGTGCCAAGGCAAAGACGCCAACAGCGTTTGGAGCCGCAGCTGAAGTACCGCCATGAGATTTAGTACACTCGTTTGTTCCCTTGTCAGATGTCACCTATAATCAATGGTTAACGCAGAGACCAATAATAGATCGATAAACGAACGATGTGTTTACCACTCCCTGAACTATAAGCAACAATCATATTGGCCGCACATGGCTCCGAATAGTAAGGATGGAGCCCTTTGTAGTCAACTGCGGAAACCGTGACAGAATAGATGCTATTGGTGTAGCCGTCAAAGTTGCATTGATCGCCACTGGCTGCGCCATTCCCGCTAGCGAAAACGAAGATAGAGCCTTTTCCATCCCGGCCGTTATTGATGCCATTGACTACGGCCTTCTTGATAAGATATCCTGGGCCGTCCATCGCCTGACCATTATCAGGAGGTCCCCAACTACAGCTGTAGATAGAAACATTATTGAAACCATAGTTAAGCGCAGCTGCCTCGTCTACATCTGATATCGGCCCAGAGAGTATGCGTACGCCTGCAACTTTGGACTCATAAGCAATACCAATACCACAAGCATCATTTTTGACTGCTGCAATTTGTCCTGCACAACGTGTACCATGATGATCATCAAACTTCTTCGGGGTTGGTAACGGTTCATGGTCGTTGAAATCATAGGAATCATCCGCGTCCTGAAAGGTGTTCAAATTGAGGCAGGCCAAGGGCTCGTGATTACGACTTACAAAGTTGTCTTTGAGGTCCAAGCTCGTATAATCTAGCCCATCGTCTACCAGCGAAGAGATAATGCCTTTTCCAGTAAATCCCATTTCCCAAACAGGTGTCACGTTCATTGTGTGTTCCGGGAATTCGTCGTTGACCAGATGCCATTGTTGCGGGAACATGGGGTCTACGATACCAAAACGTGCGGCGACGTTATCAGAAGGTGGAAGAGGCGGAGGTGCACGCTTAGTTCGCTGACGTAGCGTTTGTCGAGAGAGATATTTTACAGCGTGCACAATCGCTCGAGCTTTATTACCGTCTTCTGAGCGTGACGACAGATGGGCGTTGGCTGTGCCTTGAGCTATACGACGGAGGGCATTGAAAGTATCAATGACGGGATCGGATTCTGGGTCGTTACTTCGCAAAGCTAAGTCTCGCTTTGGTGACCGTACAAGCCACACGTTGGAGAGTTCGCCGACCTTCTCAACATATTCCACAGCCAGTGCGGTTGTAATTTCGTCCAAAGGTGCTGCTGCTAATGGGTTGTGTTCAATGACATAGTAATCGTGTGTGCTATATGAACGTTTTGTCGGTGTGAGGGCGATGACAGAGTGCTGCAGCAGAGCAAGGACGAGCGTCCAAGGCAGCTTCATGGCGAAGGCCGCGGGATAAAGGAGCGTACGCGGAGAGATAATAGGCAGAGTCTAGATAGAAACGACAACAGTGTCACCACGGCCGCTGACTGCGGTCGTTCGGCAGACCCCGATCCTCAACCGATCTCTCAAAATTCCTCTTCGCTATTAAGTATGTCTCACATGAAAATACGGAAAGAGTTGAAGCGCAGAATGTCTAGTCATTATTTTAACTTTGGGACAGCTTACTCGACTGACTATGTGGTACTACTGCTGCTCCAGGTTCGTCGCGGTATCTGGCAGATTGCACGGTTGCGGCAGTCGACAAATCATCATCATCAAGGAAACTGGAATGGAATCCTAGTCCCACAGACGCTCGGTTCTGGGGGTGGAAATCGGCAGAAGGTATAAGATTCGCTGGTTCTGTGCCATATCCGTCATCAAGGCGGTTCGCGGGATGAGCAGCTTCAGGAAGAGTAGAATAATTCTTCCCGAGCCGTTGCTGACGTCGCTTGAAATATAGTGTGCCACCAACCAATGCAAGCATTGTAATACTGATAACGCTTCCGAAAAAAATTTTATGAGAACAGACCAGATGCGAAGCCTCGGCAAACATGTTGGTAAGCTCTTGCTGTGTATCGTCTGTTGGGCTCTGAGTGGATATGGGCATAACGCTGTCGACAGGAAGGAAGGAAGTTGGTTTAATATGTTCCTGAGTGACGCTCGGAATGTCAATGACGGGTCTGTAAGGATCATTGACGGGAGGCAGGGTGTTGTCCTCAACAGAGATTTCGTATTTTTCAGCCGTCTTTGGGTCGACAGTTGTGCCCCAGAACTTCATCTTCCAACCAAGAAACCTTCCTGAATTGTCAGGAGAGTTTTGGTCCAGGACTTTGATGGTCCAATCGCCAACAGGATCTTCACCCCTGTGATCATGAATGAGAAGAAACAAGATTGGAAACAAAAAAATTACCAGTGTTTCACAGTCATGAAGACCCAGCCTGGAAAACCAGTTTTCGCCTCATCACCGGAACGTTTCTTCGCTAAGACGCTCTTGATACCATTTGGGCTGACAATTTCTACTTCAACGTCTCCTCGCCGGGAATGGTCGATCCACACTTGGACGTTGATGTGCTCCAGTGTCTGGAAGTTATATTGCTGCAACATCTCCTTGGTGATCGTTATATTGCTCGTCACACCCTCAGGGCCTATGTGTGTGCCGCCAAAATAACGTTTTGCTCCATCCATCCTCCCATTATCAAGTTGGATGACAGGAGAATCGAACCAAGCCTGAGGTTTAACCAAGTCCCACTTCTGGGCAGCAGTGACGAATTTATAGGCATCAAGCACACCAAAGCCATATTTGTAGCTATACTTCTTGCCAGTCGCCATTGTTTCCCAATCTGGGTCATCAGGATTCACGACTTTTGCGGTTTCAATACAGAGGTATTGTATGTCGCGCCAAGTGAGTTCCGGTCTAGCATGGTCTTGAGTAGGGAGCTAGGGAGAGATCCGATAATAAGCACTTACCGAGCTTGTATGGCGAGTGTAAATACTCCCGCCACATTAGGAGCAGCCGCAGAAGTCCCTCCATGGGTCGTTGCGCACTCGTTCTTGCCTTTATCGGTCGTTACCTGAGAGGAAAATCAGTCAATTTTCAATGATAAAAAGTCTCGCCTACGATGTGATTGCCACTGCCTGAACTATATGCAGTCACCATATTGGCTGCACAAGCTTCAGAATAGTATGGGTGCTTTCCTGTGTAATCGAGAGCCGACACAGTCACTGAGTATATGCTATTTGTATATCCATCAAAATTACATTGGTCCTCATGTCCTCCGCCATTACCGCTGGCGAAAACAAAAATTGAACCTTTTCCACCTCGGCCGTTGTTGATGCCATTTAATACGGATTTCTTGATAAGATAGGAAGGGGAGCCCATCGCCTTGCCATTATCAGGAGGTCCCCAACTGCAACTATACACAGAAACGTTTTGAAAACCATGGTTAAGAGCAACAGCTTCGTCAACGTCACTGATTGGGGCGGACAGGATGCGGATACCAGCAACCTTAGCCTCGTAAGCAATTCCGACACCGCACGCGTTGTTCTTAGCAGCTGCAATTTGACCAGCACAGCGCGTACCATGATGGTCGTTCGACCTCTTCGGGTAGGGAAGAGCCTCGTGGTCGTTAAAATCATACGAGTTTTCAGCATCCTATGAGAGAGATCAATTTGGTACGGATTGATCACAAGGATGCAATACGTACAAAGTTGGCTGCCAGATCTTCGCTGGTAAAATCCAATCCATCGTCGATTACTGCAGCAATGACACCTTTGCCAGTAATTCCTATGTCCCAGACTGGAGCGACGTTCATCATATGTTCAGGGTATTCATCATTGACTAAATGCCACTGGTAAGGGAAGAGGGGATCTTTGAAACCCAAGTGTTCCTTGACGCTTTCTACAGAAGCAGGCGGACGGATTGAGGGAGGTGCGCGTTTGTTTCGCTGACGCAACACCTGCCTCTCAATATGTCGGACCGAATTGACAATCTCGCGGGCACGCAGGCTATCTTTTGAACGCGCAGACAGATGTGAAGATGCCTTGCCACGTAACGCATAGAACCTCTCCATGACAGGATCATAGTCGTCATGACCTTCTCCACGAGGAACCAAATCCGAACTGAGAGGCTTCAGGGCCCGCACCAACCAGTGATGCTGGAGGGATCCAATCTTCTCAACTTTTTCCACTCCCAACGTATGCATAACATCGTCCAGCGATGCACCTCCATATGCCCAAGGGTTGTACTCCATTGCGTAGTAGTGATGGGAGTCATACGTACGTGGGGTAGTCGCACCAGAGGCAAATTTCGATGCGAGGAGGGAAACGACCAGCGTTAAGATGAGCATTGTACAACAATGTGAAGAGAATCTAGGGAAAGCCGGACTCCTTATAAGGCCGTCGCTTGCTTCATCAAATCTGGTGCATCAAATTGCGATGGCATTGAAACACTGGGCCGTTTCCATCACCGGAATCAAGCTGAACTATGTACGAGCACATGACATTACCAGTGGGAAACATGCGGATACTGATTTGAATTTCAATGCCACTCGAGAAGGCACTGTGCGCAAGATTGAAATCACAACACAAAAGACGGACACACTGTAACATTACATAATAATAACTTGATACAATATCGACGCGAAGTGCAAAATATACAACGAAACCCACTTGAACATGGAATAATGAACACTAAGTAAATGATGCAAGGCTGATCACAGCTCTTTTAACTCATCACATCCAGCAAGGCAATATGCATATTTACCATCAACTTCCCAGGTATCGATGATCAAAGACACCATCGGGGTATTGGGAAACGGAATCTCAGCGCCTTCTTTCGGAACTGGTCTAGAGTGAAACTCTAGAAGGTTACCCAGTATCGAGGCAAGACGGTCTGAGAGTAATCCATAAGAAGCTGAATTTTGGCTAACGTTGCCGCGTTTGAGGCCATTGAAGATGGATGACTTTCAATGCAAGGGATCAGTGGACCAAGTAAAAATCGAGATAATCAATGGCTAAACTCACTCCGTCGTGTACGGAGACGTATATCTGGTCGCCATCCGCATCTTCAAGCAAAAAATACATTTGAAACATAAATTGAACATATTCATGATCAGTATCGTCACACTCAAAGCAGGCTTTCTGGAGAGGGGGGAGACTTGAAAGGGATTAGTTGCAGGCGGAAACATATTGTTCCATGCGCTTACTCTCTTCTACAATTCGTACAGTGGATGATGACCGCATCGGATAACTTCCACGGCCGAAAGTCAACAACTCTCGCAGAAATTCGGCTCTTGTTTGGACATTTCTCGTCCGCTCTTAGTTGTGCGATAGTTTTTGTTCGACGTACTAACTGCGTTGCTTGTGTGGCAACTTCTTGTTCGAACTCGGGTTTTACTGAGGGATTTGCTATAATGTACGTGTCAACAGTCTTCAAGCTCTTCTGCCATTCCTCTTTGCGTCTATACGGGCCGCGCTCAGCATTGAACGATACAGCGGCATGAAAACATACCGTTTCAGTGCAGTAAGTCTATCATTAGAGATCTTTGGGTTGAGTAGGGATATTAAATGATCTGCCCCTCCTAGTTGTCCTTGGAATTGATGGGCCATATGACTCCGCTTCAACCTCAACTTCTGAATGTCATAAAATGCTCCCACTTGAATGGTTTTCGCTATGTCTGCTTGGTTGTTAAAAAGAGCAATCCTCAAAATAAATCCATCAAGCCCAGCACCCCAATTACTTTGCACTCTTCCTGAGACGAGCTCATTACGAGACGTGTAGTCAGTGACATAGATGCAAGATGTACTACTCTTGTCATGGATGGCGTGAAGAACCTTGGTTGGAATATTAAGCGACAAACCTGCCAGTGACTGGCCAGAAACGTACCTCTACAACGCAATGGAAGTGTTCCATCTCAACAGCTTCGCCAATCGTTTTGTATTCAAAAAGCCGATCCTCATTCTGATGAGCATCTTTCCAAGCCTTCTTCCGCCTAAAATTATGTCAGTATGGATAGCTGGAATGACTGAGGGGTTGACGCGCTCGAGTAATGCCTTGAAATGAAGATTTACATTGCCATCAGTTTCCACATCCAGTTGCTTAATCTTCTTCTCGACAACTTTGCCTTCCGTATAATTAGCACGGGAAATAACCATGCGAGCGTTATTGACCGAATAGAACTCTCCAGCGAACATTGTCTGAGCGATCTCGGCGGCATCATCCCATGCCTCAATTTTTAAGACATAATCGGTCAAATCTAGTGGACACCATGGCGCCTGGATCGGCGGGACACCTGCGTTAGCAGTGTAATCAGTGACATACAGGCTATAAACCCCGTTATCGTTCAAATGGCCGTGCAATACCTGAGCGATATTAGATCTGAGTGAAAAGCACGCAAAAAATACATTTGTATGACCTACTTCAATTGTACAATCAAAGTAACCCTGGGGAGGCACATGGGGACCTGCGTCCGAGATCAGCCTGTGCTGCCGCTGAGGTCGACTATAAGATATATTGTCTCTTTGCCCGCAAACTTGATGGACCTCTGCAATGCTACATCGTTTTTTCTCGACCTCGGCCCACCAATCCGCCATTTTCGAACAATGGTGAATCTCAGCTTCTTCCGGTTTGAAAAAGGGTGAAAAAGGGTAACCAAAACCTTCTTGCAATCCCTCTGATTCAGGAGCGTCCCCCAAATCACCGTGTCGTATTTTTCTTGTAGAAGGGGAAAATATCGCCCATTGCAATCTGTTGTTATACCCGACGCCCATAATTCCATGATAATTCGAGATCTCAACAGATTATGAGCCAATGGGGAAGTGAATATGAAGTAAACCTACTTTGAGGTCCCGCATGATAAGAACCTCTCCAGGAACGGGATGAGGGAGCCACTGTGGATATTTACGGGTAAAGCAATTGACCCTGAAGCCTCCAAAACCATGGAGGTTTTCAACTTCAGAGTTACTAGGATCAACGAGGTGGACGTTGCAATACCACTCTGTTGGCCATTAATCATGAAGATCACGTACAAAAAGACATTCACACCTCCCGTCTTGGTTATGCCGGGCGGAGAGACTTGAACGACAACGCCAATTACATTGAACAACGCAGAAGGGGCAAGGTCATTCAAGCCTGCTATTTCATGATATCTGCCCTGAATACGAGGTAATGTAAGAGACTGTATAATCCATAGGATCAAAAGGAAACCTCACTGTAGTTGTCAAAAGGCCAGCAGCGGTCCAGGGTAACGCGACAGGTGTCGTTTGTCTAGATGAGCGAGCCATAGGTGTAGCGGTCGGAAGATTTGCTGCATCCTTGTGAGATGGCGGCTCAGGGGGTAAGGTTGAGGGGACGGTTTCAGGAATACGCGAAAGCGTAGTTACTAGTTCGGAACGAAAAACGGGAGCTACAACCGGATCTTTCGCATCCACAGTGGCAAACATGAGCGCCCTTTTCTGCTTCTTCAGTGCCTTTTTCTGTTTCTTGCCAAGTTTGGGCCCTTGCACTTCATGCAGAGCGGTACGAGAAGAATTAGCCTCGTCACCGTCAAAAGTTGTTGTGGTGAAAGGTGTCGGAAGTGTTTCGGATGCAGGCAATAAAACGCCAGTCGAAGGCGCGTCACAATGCACTTGGAATGGGTGATTCGCGTTGGCTAGTTGCATATCTTTCACGACCATAGAGTCGGAGAGGTCTTGTGGTGGAAGAAACCAAGAATCTTCTTGTCTTCTTACATCTTCCCGGACTGAGGTTGAGTACACCCATAGCCTAAGTCAGCTACGCTGCCCAGGACCAGGCGTGAATACGCACGCTGCCATGTATCCACAATTCGACATGGACCTTGACGTTTTAGGAACTTGATAATGACACCTTCTTCGTAGACCAGTTTCAAGGGGATGGTGCATAAGCGAGACTGCTTGTTGCTCTTCTCGAGTTGTGCAGATTTTAGAGCCAACAAAAATTCATCTTGAGCCTTGAGCTCGATTTCGGTAAAAAAGTCGGCACATTCTCCCGCGAATTCAACGTCAAAACGAAAGCGCGGCATTGATTCTGTTGTTTCAAGAATGGCTTTGTGTTTCGTTGTTGGACGCCATGTCATGAAACACTTGCAAGATATGTATCCCGTGTCATCCTCTAAGCCACTGTCAAGGATATCTTCAGGATTGCGCTGTTGCGAATCTTCAAATATATCGTGATAGAGTTTTATCCTCTTTGCAGGAGATTCTTCAGTTGATATAGTCCTCTTCATTGACTATCAATGGCGGTCAAGTTCGCGACTTAGTCTTGTCACATTGGTCACGCTCTACGCGTCAACCTGTGATAAGATTATCCCATAAGCCCTATCGTGACAACTACTACTATATATACCTCAGTATTATGACGAGGGGATGCTTTGTGTAGCATCACACCACACCACACAAGTCCATACTCCCAAAAACACGTGATCAACGGTGGACTTAGGAACTAGCGAACAACTTGCCGATGACCGTGTCTTGCCAAATGGTATTGCTCCTTCAACGCGCCGTTCAGCCTTCTCATAAGCTTACTACTCTGCCATGTACGTCCTTATAATGACTAGGTGTTCACTGGTGTCTGATCCATTTTGCATGGCCGGGAATTTGCAAAAAGCACAGGAAGCCCTTCGCAGAGCAACAAAATGTCCTTTTTATCCAAGCTCATGAGCTTGTGCACTCGATGTAAGTGTTAGAAAGGAACGGGCTGTCGAACGGAGTCACGAAAGCATTCTGAAGGAATGTAGTTCTTAAAACAAGATAGTTCGGGCAAGTGATAAGATTGGCCGTACTGCACAACCCTTCACATATCACATCTCACTGGCCACCGGTTTCCCATGACATATAATCGTGCGAGCCGTACAAAGGACGCTTCATCGTCTCACTTTGCGCTCGCTCTCTTACGTCACGCATCCTGTTCGAGATCCCCTCCCGCCATTCCTATTTCATGTTATTCCATTCTACACACTTATTACACTTACCTAACACCTACCTATCTAGTCCCTTATAGTTAGCTTGAGTTTTCAGCCCCTTCTCTCTCACGGGCCATTAACAGACATTTGAACGAAGAAGATGTACTCTGCGATAGGAAAGGGCAGTGACAAAGCGGAAACTGGAATTGAATCAGTTAAAAGAGGAGAATAGAAGCGATTGATGGAGTTGGAAAGCCACAGAAAGATTAAGCGAAAGAGGAATTCGAGATTGAAACACATAAGCTCATGTAGGTGCAGCTACTTCATTCATCTTGAGGTCAGCTTTGTGGTGACTCTATGCTTATGCTATATCAAATTGCAGGTCTGACGCCAGGTGTTCTTAGAATAAAAGGGAAAAAGACAATGTTCAAGGTCCTACGTATATCTGATATCTCTCCAATCCCCAGAGCCCATCACAGCCAAACGATCATCTTCTGACATTGAATAAAGATATCCTGAATCAAAGGATTTCTGGTCAATTATTTTAAATGAATGGATAATTTCGAATTCTCTACCGGCAGTTTACGAGCCAGGATAGCTAGTGTGCTGTGCCTAGGTATAGGACTCTTTGGCTTTGGAGTCGGTGGTGTGTACTTTGTACCGGTACCATTTCCTATCCAAGGGGTTCTCATAGTACCTTTTTCTCTGGCGCCCTCTCTTGATCCTGTTCCATTGGTTATTGTTGCTCAAGCAAAAGCATGCAAATTGCGATGAAGGACAAAGCAATGAACAAATCAGAAAGCTGCTCATTGGTGTAGCTAATGTCAGAGATATCCGAAGAAAAGATGTAAGAGGACTGGTGGAACCAGACCACGGCAGTCGTTCCAGTTTGTAAAAGGCACATATCTGAGTCAATTACATGATTCAGATATCTGGTTCTTTATATACAGTTCCATGTACATGGCATGTTTGAACTGTTGTGAGCTGCGGGCTTGAAAAAGAACAGCTTTGAGGGCCCTGCATCACTTGTAGCTGCGAAGCTCCTTCTAACTAGAGGGAGGTCATCAAGGTAGAAGTTCCCTCAATTCCACTGCGCCTAGGTACTTCCACGTAATCGTCGCGACCATTGATTGCCTTGAATATGATTAAGTCAGAAAAATAAACCTCTTTGCCTGGGAGTCGAACCCAGCTTTCGCGCGTCGGGTCCAAGGAATGAATTGACAGGCGCGTGTACTAACCGATATACTAGCAAAGACATGTTCAAATCATCATAGGTGTGCCATATGCTCACCCCATTTCAATTTAATACTTAACAGTCTTTAACTGGTGCACGTGATATGTCAAGCAATTTGTTCGGTTGTCCTCACTGTTTTATGCTGCGCCTATTTGTCCTTCCTCCAGGTGCCATTACTCCTCGGATGCCTGCACTTCTCGGCAAAGTACCAGCTTTGATGAATCCGTTCAGTCTCCTTTTGGTTCCGTTGTATATGGTCGTCCTTCATCAATAGTGAATACCCGGTGGTGTTGTATGACGGTCAAAAGGGATCGGCACTTCGTTCCAAAAGTGAAGATAATTCGTCCTATTCAAGGTATCAAAACTTGAAGGACAGCAAGGATCAAACTGGGGTGGTGCAATGTGATCGGTCCATGTGAAATACACGCACAATATTCAGCGGGATGTCGTTTTGGATTATGTTACAATCAATCCTGACTTCAGATATATCATACTACAATAATAGCATAAATATAACTGTATGAACATGCCAATAACAACCGAACTGTCGGATACGTGTAAGTATCCGTCAAGACGTGGCAAGTGATGTCGATGAGTAAACGCTAAACAGAGATCAATCAGAAACGGTTCTGTTGTAACCCAAGAATCACTACATACCTACCTACCATAATACATGGTGATATTTTTCCTCAGTGCACCTATCTTATTCGAGAATACTAAATGATACAGGATGCAGATATTGAAGCGCTTATACTTTCTGGAGAGTTTTTCAATGGCTCCGAGCGCGCTTCTTCACCCAAGAGATCTCCATCACCCGACGCTGGGTGGCATGACCATGAGCTGAACGAAGAAGCCAAGAGGAGAGAGGATCAAGGTCTCGACTACAACTCGGACGAGGAACGCCGGGATATCCAAAAAGCGCGAGAAGAGTATGGTGAATCAATAGGTATGGGTCCTGGACGTACAGGAGTAAAAGGTGTCATACGGGACCGGAACGAGTCAGAAAGACTGAGCAGGGAAAAGAAGGATCGTGAACTTAGAGAGATGCGTCTGAGATTGGGCAAGAGTAGTCTGGGTGGCAAAAGTTTCCTAGAAGAGGAAAGAGAGAAGGGGTGGGACGAAAAGGTGGATGAAATTGTATTCAAAGAACGGGAGGCTTCAACCGAGCAGAAAACGGACGTTTTCGGGCGTATAAGAGAAGGGCGCTTTGGACATCTGAGAGAAGTGGGTACCAAGGGTTTTTTGAATGGCATCGAAAACGAAGAAAGGGGTATCTGGGTCGTTGTCCACCTCTACGATTCAGTACGTTCATATTCTGCTTCATAATGCTATGCATGTCATTTTACTTGATGCAAAGTCCCTAGAACGATGCTACATTGTCGATAGTACATTGGCACGGTTAGCTCGTCTATATTCAAACACAAAGTTCCTTCGAGTCCGCGCAGCTGCTCTGGGGTTTGCAAAGAAATCTTCTGCGTCAGCAACAATGTCGAAGTCACGATATCAGGATAAAGATGGCGATGATGCTTACGGAGAGGAAGGGGAGGAAGAGGAGGACGATATTGAAGAAGACTACGATATAGATCTCGACGTGCTACCGACTATGCTTGTCTATCGTGACGGCGAGTTGATCCATAACTGGGTTAGAGTAGATTGGGAAGCGGGACATGCTGGCATTGAAGAGCTACTGGATAAGTTAGCATTCGAACTAACTCTCCCGCCTTATTCCATACTAATATTGAGACGATAAGGCATCACATCCTTCCCCGCCCTGAATCAATACTTGGTGGAGGTAGTGATCTTGGTCTCACTGCCGACGACGACGATTTCGATTTGCTCTGGAGCGACAATGAAGACGTGGACAATCGCACATAGCCCAAAAATACACTTTCTTTACTTATACCTCGGCTCCCCAGAGGATATTGTACATGTATCTTGAATGACCTCGAATGACCGTTTTTAAGGTATCATAATTGCAATGATCACTGCCATTCTTGTCGACAGTCAACTTGCTTGGGTCCCAAGGCTCGACTGAGACTATTTCTCCACCATTTCTGGGTAGCATACTTCTAGACGTACTCAACAGGGGATCGAGTTCTATAGGACACTATCGCATTTCCACAATGAGATCTGGATTAGTTGGCAAGAATTGAGAATTTATAAAACACAGTCACAGCTGTTCTTCATCAATGTCGTCAAAGGTGAGCCTCGTAAATGATATGAAGACGTCAATGCTTACCTTCACGAGTATCTAACATGTCCTGGGTACTGAATTTAATAACCAGTGATACAAGCAGCTCAACGCCAAACACTAGGCTGTCAATCACCTACGACTACTTCAAACGTCGTTTCAAGGGCAAGGGCAGAAGAGATCTCTTCAGAGATTCATGATGGGATGCGGTCAGTTACCTTACGCCGGGGATAGTACATATGGCCGTCGCCCGTAGCAAATGGCTATCGGTATTTCGTTCATGTTTTTGCATTTCAAGGCAAGCTTCCATGTTACTGCCGTGGAACCTTTTGACAATGCGGCATGAAATACAGTCTTGAAGATTAACTCTGTCCAAGACGATGTCAATGTAAAGGTCCTTGTACATTGATCGGCAGGGAGGCAAGGCGTCGCTAGTTCTGTGAATTCGATGTGTAAGTAAACAATGTGTTGAATGGGGTCCTTGCCGCAAATCTTGCACTCACGAGGGATTGAGTAATCATGACCTATTCTAACGGTGAAGTTCAAGAATGGTCGATCACGAGCACGGGTGAACAACACGACTTATCGACATCTGTGCATTCAAGACTATTGAATCAACGATACATGAGCTGGAGAACTCGACATCAAATACACGATTACAAAGAATTGCATCAAGAGAAGGAAATGGGTGAATATGAATGCGATCATTGGTGTCGAATAGTAATGGACCATCTTGTGAGCAAGTCCGCATCGAGCAGTCCTATCTCCCAATCAAGCAAGAAAACATGCTCCCTCCATCCCTCCTCACCCCAGTTCTCCACGAGTCCACTACGAAGTGCCTTGTCGGTGACAATACGGTGTCTCCAGAATCGTAAAACAGTGAGATACTCTGATGTAACGTTGATGACAGAATATATTGACGCCACCGGGGTAGTCGATGATAACGCTTTAGCGACAGAGTGCAGGCTCAAAAGAAGCGGGGTTGAAGTTCTTTGGATAACATGGCGGCCGAGGTATTTACGCCGAGTGAAAGGTATACAACAGAATAGAAATGAATCCGAATAGAATGGGAAATTTGAGGTCATTGACGTGAAGAGGATGATTCCAGAAATGCCCTTCTTCAGACGAAATTGGAAAGAGTGCAAAGCTTGTTCCACGTCATGATATGCTATAAAATCCAGGCAAAGAGGGGGATTGGCATAAGTTGACTTCAAGAGATGAGTCTTGGTTGATGATATCATGGATCCTGTGGAAAAAAGGATGTCGGGAAATGCGATAGAATTAGCAAATGCTGTTACTTGGCGTCAGCGTTAACACTTTGAAGTTGATGTGGATACCAAACATGTGGAACAGCCCTCTTGTCGAATCTAAACGGTCAATCGATGATTATGAAGCGGCACAAATTCTGTTACTCTTGCCTTCTTGGAATGCCCAGGTAACAAAGAAGTCAGGATCCATGCCAAAAATGACACTCGCCAACGAGCACTGAGAGAAAAATGAAGTGTCCATCCGTAGATTTGGAAGCGAGAACGGAGCATCTGGGAAAGATCCTGAGGATTTCTCGCCTCGATGATACCAGCTACGACATTCTTGAAAATGGCAGACAAAGATACACTTAAGACTCTTGAGGGGCGAGGAAGAGCAAGACTATTGAGTAAATCTGCGTGTTTTGAAGGCCATGCGGAAGATGTTGGTACGAAGACAGACAGCAGTGCTTGATAGGAATCCGGATGTCTTTGAACGCGCCTTTTCTTCCGATACATGAAGTAGATGACGAGCGCAGAATATACGAGTGCAAAACCAGTGTACAGTGGCTCAAAGTGGAAATTTCTAGTATTCCAAAGAGTGGTAAAATGGAATACCTCTATGTTCAGGAACTCCTGTATAGTTATGATATCCGTCATTCTTAGCATTATACCAGAAATCTAGTAGAGAATGGTTTCAGTTATCCATATTAATGAACATTCGTTGCAAATTTCCCTACTGCAAGTGTGCCGGCAAGTGTCGTCGTTGATGCCAGGGAAGGCTGTTGAGTTGGGGTGTGACGATTGGTCCGGTTGTGACAATACACGTGAGCGCGTCAACCTTGAATGATCCCATCATAAGTAATGGCGACCATATATCGATAATCGGTGCCAGAAGTAATCTATGTGTTGTGCCATATGGACCTCCGCATTCTTCATGTTCCTCGCGAGGTAAACGACTGGGATATGACTCGAAGCATCGCCAAGGTTGTCCACCTCAAAGAATTTACACCTCGACCACGCAACGAAGATGTGGTAGAACGCCCAATCAATTTCAAAGTCAAGCTGAACCCAAGCAAAGCGGGGGGCGTGGGGAACGATGGATCAGGAACCTTGACCTTACCTACCTGGGATATTGGACTCAAATTCTTAAAGTGGGTTGAAGACGAACCTTTGAGGATATATGGCAAAAGGGTCAAGTTCCGTCAACATGGCAGAGCTCGTCCTCACGAAGCAGCTACATTGGACAAGACTCCATACACTGACCCGGACATTGAGGAGGAACATCAAAAGAAACTCTGGGACCTATCAGAAAAGTTCCGAATTAACGCTGTACAGTTTGGTCTGTTTTACCGTCCCAGCTACCCTCTAAATGACAGGGAACCTCTCAAACCTCGCGCTTTTTCTATTGAATGGGAGCGTAGATATGACATCGACAGTGAAGGATGGCTTTCTTTTGAATATGATCATAAAGTAATCCGAATTACAGTCAGTTAGCGAGCTTCAAGATGTCTCAAGTCTCTCATTGATCATCTATATAGCTTGGAAGTGAGATGAAGGATCGTGTTGGATCAAGTATCGCCATTAGCTTTGCTAACATCAAGAAGATTGCTGTCGGCTACGATGGTGATCCATGTGTGTATCGATTACTGTTCAGGCCTGGCTTTTGCTTCTCATCTTCTGTTGTAGACATCTGCTTTGATACCTTCACACCTCCAATTTTCGAGGAAATTGATTTCCACAGAACTCTGACTGGAAACAAGGAGAAGGATAGTCGTAAATATCGACGGAGAACTGGGTCAATCAATGAAGGACACAGTAACGTGGCCCCATATGCCCACCACCTCCGCCTTCTCGTCTACAACGGCTCGTTCGACATGCCCGTCAAATTCCAAAAGATGTGCAAAATCGCAGGATTAGCAGAGAATATAGTGATACTCTGTGAATGGCGCAACAAGATTGAAGCGTATCGTCGGGAATTTTTCTCCCCGAAAGGACTCTATAAACTTCAGCATGAGTTTAAGCGCCTTCCCTGGTCTATTGCCTTCCAGCTGGAATCCCTTCTGCACAATTGTCTTCTCCACACTGACGATCTGTGCAGCCTTCTGAAACAAGTTCAGGTCATGCGTAAAAGCCCTGACCATGACGATCAATATATCAGTGGTCTCCTTCGCCACTATCACGAGAAACTCAAGGTCTGTTCTATTCGTCAGTCACCCCTGGAGTGCTTCGAAGAAGTTAAAAAGAGTTTTACGAACGTCAGCTTAAAATTACCAACGGGAAACTTCCCCTGCTCCCATGTTACCTTTACGCCAACCCGAATGATATTGGAAGGCCCTTACCCTACTCAGTCTAACCGGGTTATCAGGATGTATGGAGACTATCTGGATCACTTCGTCCGTGTAGATTTCCGCGACGAAGATCGACTCCAATACCGATGGAACCGCGAAGTCGATGGTACAACATTTCTACAGCAACGTGTCGGTGGAATTCTAAAAAACGGCTTTGAACTTGCTGGAAGGTATTTTGAGTTCTTGGCATATTCGTCTTCAGCTCTACGCGAGCACGCCGTTTGGTTTATGAATCCGTTTAATCACCCTGAGAAGGGGTCAGTAAATGCGGAATCCATTCGTAACAACCTTGGTGATTTCAAGGATACAGAGCTTCTCCGTCAGCCTTCTAAATATGCTGCCCGTTTGGCTCAGGCGTTTACAGCGACAGATCCATCCGTTAAAATCCGCAATACAGAATGGGAAGAGGTAGATGATCTTGGGCAGAAGCCCTACCTCTTTACAGACGGCGTGGGGACGATTTCCAAATCGCTCGGGGACAAAATTTGGGCAGCTTTGTGCGATGGACGCGGTGACCGCCATGAGACCACTGTTCAGCCGTCTGCGGTCGGTACATTATGTTGTTCGTCAACGCTAACTCACCCGTTTTCTTAGTACCAAATCCGTTTCCTGGGTTACAAAGGTGTAGTTGGGGTTGATGAGCAACTTGATAAACTTTCCAGTGGTATTCATATGCGTCTTCGGAAATCTATGAATAAATTTTCAGTCTCTGAACTGGAATGGGCTGAGATTGAGATTGCTCAATCTTTCGAGCATCCTAATGCGTGTTATCTCAACCGGTAAGAGGTGTTTTTCGCCTTGCTTTATGTTCCTTCGATTTCAATCTTTGCAGCCCTCTGATAATGATACTGGAGGACTTGGGAGTAAGGCTGGATTCATTTAGGCGGCTCCAGGAAGACGAGGTGGCGGAAGCTCGAACTATAAATGATTCCAGCCTTCAGTTCCGGAACGTACTGGAAGCACACAGTCTCGGAGGACCGTATCGGTTATCTTACCTATTGCGTCGAATTGAAGGTCTCAAGCTCGATCTGCGTGCACGACGTGGGGTCCTAGGGTTCGACAATAGATTTCTCCGTCAAATTCGCCAAGTCGCGATGATCGACATTTTACGTGACATAAAGCATAATGCACGTTTACGCGTTCCAGAAAGCTACCTTTTAGTTGGTGTTGCTGACGAAGGACCGGCATACAAAGCCGCTGGCATGGAAAATGTATACACTCTACCTGAAGGACATATATTTGGTTCGTCGTGTTCTGACATAGATTATCGAATGTCACCTCAACTGCGCTGCTCCGCCTCAGTTTGTATTCAGGAATCGCCCACAGAAGAACCAAAATGGTTGGAAGGCTCTTGCTCAATCTCAAGAAGTCCAGTGGTTCATCCCGGTGATGGTAAATCAGGTTTTTATAGAATGGAACTTCTTGATCGCGTTATATACAGTTCAACGTGTCCGTGCGATTGGGAAGCCCCCAGAAGGCATGGGCTGTCTTTTTGCGCACATGAAAAATGTCGTAGTACTTCCCTCCGTTGGTGTGTAGCTCTGAATCAGTCCATATAATTTATTTATTATTCATCAAGGGACGCGTTCACTGGCATCCAAACTCGGTGGTGGTGATCTAGACGGGTATGCCCGCTCATGGCATAGTTTAATTCTATCGTCTCACCAGTGATTTTGTCTTGCTTTGCTGCCAGTGACCTGTTCTCCGTTATCTTCTATGAGCCTCTATTGCCCTCTGATGCAGAGGAGGCTGCGAACTATGAAAGTGCAGGGACCTGGACCATCGAACGTGACAGTACTGTTGAAGATATCTGCGATTTTATTGTTGAATACATAAATTCTGATGTACTGGTACGACAATTTTTGTGGTGTGGTACCTGGTCAAACTAATTTCTTTCTTTTCTCAGGGCTTGTTATCGGACAGGCTCCTGGTAATCGCTGGTAGGTCATATGGTTCGCAAGGCTGATTTCATGCTAATTTATTTTGATTTTTTCTATAGACCAATCTAGGGTGAAATCAATCCTTTGCTTGAGAGAAGAAAAAGAAACTTATGTTCTTGTTCATGAAGGATGGAATCCGTGATGAGGACTGCCTCTGGCTTGCACAACTATGCTCTCAGGTAAACTTTCCTTAGCACTACTATCTTGCTATGCTTAGCGTATCAATATGCAGGCAGTTGATTATCCTAAGCAAGGAAACAAGGTCGATATCGACAATGATCGATTACCTCGGACACTTATTCGTTGCAAGCCTGACTGGCATGCAGCAGAGGTTGTCTCTCCACGCAAAACCGACTATTACGAGTCAGATCGCGCCCTCGGAGTGTTATATCGCTCAATCACCTTTGAAGATCCAGAGATTGAACCTATCAACCAAGACGCTCAACAGGCACCTCTTACAGATCCGATTTCCCAACGTCTCAAAAGACTTGTCAAGCCCCACCTCAAATCCAGTCTCCCTCTTGAAGATCTTCCTGCAATCTTTAAACGATATCTTGACGAACTCAATTACATCTGCGCCACACATGTTCTATCAAGCACGTCTGGTAACCGTCTGACCGAAGCCGAGGTTGTTGCTGGTACGATCCTTGCGATGTGCTCACAAAAAAGATGGAGAAAAGATAGAACATACCGAATGCGACTGCATGCTTCAACCCTCGTTCGAGACATCCAGCGGCAGCTTGTTCAAAATCTGCGCAACGCCGAACGCGAGCAAATTGTTGACGGACTCTCGACTGCATGGGCTGCTTGGGAATACAGCCAACAACAGACTCATGCTTTCGGTGCAGACAGTTTCGGTCTCATCTCACTCAGCGTGATCTTCGATTGCCTGGACAGGTTAGAAGGGGTGGAAGTTCCGAGTTTTGATGCTGAGAAGGAAAACTTGGAAGATAATGCGGCATATTTATAGAAAAGTAGGACATTGGTTTTGGTTTGCGCGATACTGGACTGGTTGAACACTTGTGATTGTAAAAGCAAATTTTTTGGAAGCAATGGACCACTACTTCGTATTAGCCAATGTACCTTGGAGGGATCTTTATACACGACCGCATGTGACAAGGAGTGGACTCGTGTCAATCTTAGCTTTGGATCTCACGAGAGATTGGCAATTGGCGATTATGTAGTGTGAGGCCTGACTTGACATTCATCTCTATACACACTGCCACCCTTGAGCGAGCTTGAACGTTCGCCGTTCATTACCGGCATTTAGTAGTTTATGTCGCGCGTTCGACGCGTTATTGACTTTTATTGACATTAGATGACCCACAGTCAAGCTTCGACTTCGGCGCAATTACCATCTTACCATGTCTTCGCAATCTATTCGCCCGGACGAGGAGGAAAGTGGTCCAGAGGAACACGACAGTCTGAAAGAGGTGTTCAGAGATAACCAAGGCAACCCAATATGGTTCTTCCTCCACAAATCCATTACTTTGGATTGGCAGAGGCAGAATCTCACCAACGACATACAGGTATGTCAAGCTACAACAGCTCAAGTTCTGCTATTGTTTATTTATTCAAGTCGAATGGTGGTATTGTCCGGCCCACTGATTCTGAAGTCGATACTGTTCTTGTCGGCCATAGCTGCAACAAGGATAATCTTCAACTTGCTTACAACTCACATAGTAAACCGTCAAAGCGAAGGATATGGGTTGAGCCCATGTCTTTTGTATCGAAATGTCTCAGGGAAGGAGTTGTGAGGCATCGCAAACCTGAATCGAAGGGTATGGGAGGTTCACTCGGAAATCGGTGATATATATCTACTTTCCGTCATTTATTTATCCATTGTTCATCTCAATACAACAGCACGCCTTTCACGTACGAGGACGACGAATACCTTGCCAGATATATTGCTATCAGAATACCTAATGTCAAAAGTGGAGGTCGTCGAGGTGATAATGTTTTCAAGGAGCTGTACCGCGCGGTGTGTTCATGTTTATGCAACTAGCACGAGCTTCATGAACCTCATCTGTTTATTGATTTAAAGTATAGCGAAGATTCAGAAGAATATGCCTGGGTCACCAGGCATTCATGGCAAAGTTGGAGGAACCGATACAACAAGAACGTCACCCGCTTTGATGATATGATTAATGTCTATGTAAAATTGGAGAAACCAGAGCATAAACAAGCCTATCGTCTGCAACGGAAACCCAATAAACGGCTATACCTAAACGAGTCTAGAGAAGAAGATGAAGAGCAGTCCGGAAGCCCTATAAAGCGACGCCGCCTTGACTTTTCTCCTGATGTTACTGAGAATGCTGTACATATTAAGCGTACGCTGGCTGGAAAAGGCAAAGGAAGGATGGTCCCAGAGGATGCTAGCGATACGCACCGTGAGTTCAGGTACTACATCTATGAGCTTAACGCAAAATCATCTTCTGACAATTGTCTGGTAGCCCAATATATGAAGATATTCCGCCAAGTGAACCTGGACCCTCAAAGAGGACGCCCATCATAACTTATGCTCATCGGTCTAAGAAGCGACCTCTTGTTAGCCCACCTATACACGATCCGGAACCTTACACCTCACAGGCGACTCTTGTCGGGACAGACCACCAAACACAAGAGCCGGGACCTCGAAAAGGGACCGTTTCCGACTTGCCCTCTCAGCAACGCGAACGTAGCAACGCTACGTGGAGAGAGACAGGTGTTGGGGTTCAACAGGATGGGTCACCCTTATTGAACAAGGAACCCGACGCTTTGGTGGCACCCGTGTCTTCTACTCAGGTTTCCAGTGCAGGTGCACATAGGCCAATGGCCCGAAAAACGGCACAGCGAGACAAGCCTCCTCTAGAAATAGTCAAGGTCGCGTCGAGATCTCGATCCGTGGAGCCATCTATCCTGCCCTCGCGTCTGGAAACGCGACGACGAAATGGAATGGCATCTGAACCTCATCGTTTAACCTTATCATTGATGGAAGAATCAATGAATGAGAACGAACAACTCGTGGAAGACCCAGAAACACATCGTCCACCAGAACCTATCGAGGAAACACTGGAAGAAGAGCAGAGTGTTGAGGATCTTTTGGTCAACACTAGTGGGCGATCGCAAGCAAGCGAGAATGCAACAGACGACAATGCTAATGAGCCTACGTCCCTGGATTCCGATGACGCGCAAGTAGACAATTGGCTGCGTCAACCACAGTTTAGAGCTCAGATACGCCTGCCTCCTGAATCAGATGTAAGCCCAGATGAAATGCTGCGACGCTTTCGAGAAGCTTCTATAAACACCCTCCACTCCCCAAGGGCACCCAGCGTCCGACCTACGCCTTTTTCTCAAGCACGGGCTGATTCTAGAAGGCCTCGACACAGTGCGCCTGTGTATAGTCAAGATATATTCAGTGGAGTATCTTTGACAGAAGAGCAGTCACGGACACATGCAACGAATCCTCGATTTCGAAGTGGGTCCGCATCGAGCACAGAGTCTTTTCCAATCGTGGGGACGAAAGCAAGTGCGGTCAAGAGGAATATAGAAATGGAGGAGAAGCACACGCCATATAGACCGCCCGTTGGGACTAGAGCAGCGCTTCTGACGGGAAAGCAGACGCGTATATCTCGTAGGTGAAAAGCTACCTTAGAACAATGGACTTTTAGACCACTTTTGTACAATTGCCAAGAAATGTAACGATCAATTAATAAATGCTTGAATTCTCTGAAAATCAGGTTATGGACTTTAATCGTCCAATGACCAACACTATAGGTATGGTTAGGTATAACAATAAGGGTACAGTATTAAAGGATATTATATGTAGATCGAAAAGATACATAAATCAGCCAATGAAACACCGTAAATCCAGATCATGATAGAAGGCTGTCTTCCTGAAGTTCCTCGAATTTCTTGCGAGCCATCCTTACATTCAACTTCAATGCAGCCGTTTCTAGAAACAAGGCGAAGGGTGTAATTACTGAAATGCCGCCGGAAAAGTATGAAGTTATTACCTATCGTAGGTTCGTGCACGATGACAAGTACATAAGTGTTCTTTGTCATCTCATCAAGCACTGCGGTGAAATTGTACAGTTCCATTTCGAGTGAATGGAACTCTTCGCGGACTCGAGAACACGAATGCTTAAATCCCTTCACGAGCTCCGAAGTCCGTTCATAACGTGTCGCTTCCAATTGATGCTGGTTGAGGTCGTGCTGTTCCATAGATCCAGATGAGGACGTGGCGATGACGAGAAACGTTGTGCGCTCAAAAAGAATGACTTCTGTGGCGCTACAGGCTGTAGCGAATGTCGCCAGGTGTTTCGAGAGGACCGCCGCATTTGGTATGAGAGTATGTACGATACTTGACCATGCCTGTAACAAGGCGTTCGACTCAATATTGCGGACAGACAGAAGGAGAATCACCTTGTACAAGCTCTCGTCATAAATGCTTGTTCCGAAGACATCGACTACTCCATCGCCGCTTGCCTCTTTCAATTCCTTCTTCTTCTTATCAAAGACAGCACTCTTTGAACCTCGCGCAAGGTCCATCTTGTGCACAAGCAGGAAAACGGCAGCATCAGGACTAAACTGTTTCAGTCCCTCCATACAATCACGAAAGTACTCGAGGTCCTTGTTCACTCCTTGCGATTCGATGTCAAACACGTAAATCATAACGCCAACATGCTGGAATATGGTAGACCGCTGAGTCGTGAGGTAGGAATCCATGAAAGCATCCTGACCACCGCAGTCCCAGAGATTGAGAATGAGGTCCCCGAGAAAACGAACATGATTCTGCTCCACATCAATAGTAGCGCCGAGGCGAGCAGTTAATGAAGCCGGATTGTTGGAGCTTCGAGGAAAAGGTGAAGAAGCAGGTCAGCAAAGTTAATAGCAGACCTACAAGATGAGCGACCGCATCGAAGTCTTCCCACTTCCCGAGGCACCCATGAGGAGAACCTAGACATTATGTTATATCGATGCGCAAAGCTGCGGTGTTGGCGCACGTTACTGACCTTTTTCTTCATGCTTTGGAAGCCAACCGTGACAAAGGGAGCAGAGGGCACAGTGGTTGTTGACAAAGTTGCCACCGGAGATGTTAGTCATGGGCGTCATCATCAACAATCTCCTATCGCTTCCAACGGAATACATACATATTGCGCTTTCATTTGCAAGTAATGATACATAAATTATCTTTAGCTTCTCTACTTGGTTTCTGGTTTGAACTTTCCTTGGGCCCAACGGCGGAGGTGCGACCCCATTTCCACAGCAGCCAAGCCCCAATCTTCACCGTGATTATGTCCCTTGTTCTCGCCTCGACCGAGTCCAGCTCGTTCTAATGCCTGATCGTCAGTCAGAGCCGTCAAGACTCCAAAGATGACAGGAACGCCAGTATCCAGTTGCACTTTCATGAGACCATGGGAGACACTGTCGCAGATATATTCAAAATGCATGGTAGACCCCTTGATCAGGACACCGATCGCAACAATGGCATCGAATGGTTCATTCGGCATAGGGACGGCAGATGCAGATACGGAGGCTGAAGTCGAGGCAAGCTGGGGCGAGGAACCACTAAAATTGAGTCCGCCTAGGAGATCGTTGACGTTCGACTGCGGTTGGACGTGGCCACCCGCAATGATCCTTGAAGAAATGAGACATATGTAGTGTAGTAGCTGACTTAAACACACTTTGAACACGCCAAGGGGAGCTCGTAGCTTCCAGGCACAGATTCGATGATGATGTTACTCTCTTTCACTCCTCTTTCCTTTAGCTTGGCAATAACGCCTGCAAGCAGGGCATCGATGACAGTTTTGTTCCAACGAGCGTGAACGATGGCTACGCGCAATTCTGAGCCATCAAGTTGGGGTGCTGCAGAGATACCTTTGATTGTGTTCATCGCCGTCGCGTTCTAGGTTGACCTTTCCATTTTTAGAGTTTTCCAAGTATTGCTGATCGGTGACACTTTTTCTCCTTCTACCACTGGCATCCGTGTGCAATGGACGCCGGCCTAGCTAGTGTGTTCCAGCCTCACTTTTCCTGAATGAAGATTCGCACTAACTCCTGCAATTATAGCGACTTATACCCTGATCCACTCGTTTCTCAGAAAACATTCCCATACCAGGGCTGCACTAGCTGTCAAAAAGGCTGCAAAAGACATAGTTGTCCTAAAAGATGACATAGAAATAGAAGAACCGCACTTAGACACTATCATACAGGAATGGAAGGCTTCACGGAAGGTGGCGACACAGTT
Organism: Termitomyces heimii; assembly: GCA_003313675.1. Lineage (NCBI taxonomy): Eukaryota > Fungi > Basidiomycota > Agaricomycetes > Agaricales > Lyophyllaceae > Termitomyces > Termitomyces heimii. Next base: position 125,953 of record QLON01000309.1, on the reverse strand, counting down.
TTCCTCCTCGTACGTTATCCTTTTTCGCGATTTGATGCCTGAGGGACTCATGGTGTGTTGTAGAGACTCAAGCTCTGATTCAAATTCTGAGGGTCAGTGTGATGACCATGCACTGTGCAGTCCTTACGGATCCTTTACATAGATTCATCAGACTCCAGCGAATCTTCCAGCGACTCAAGTGACTCTAGTGATGACTCGAGCGGCTCGAGCGATGAAACCTCTACACCAACGCAAAGAGTAATTCCAAAGCCGGAAAAACCACATAAACGGGTGAAGATGAAAGTTAAGTCGAAAACTGCGTCCTCATCGGACGAATCATCTTCAGGTACATGGTTTTGTTTCTCTACATGCAGACATATAATGCTCATGACACTCCTGTTCAGCTTCCTCTGGTTCCGACTCCTCGGATTCGGGTACGTTTGTAATCATCTTGTCTTCCCTGCGTATGCAAAAGTCTTGCAGATAGCGAATCTAGTGACTCTAACACCAAAACGATTAAACCTGATCAAAAGCTGATCAAGACAAAATATGCTGGAAAACACAAGGTTGAGCGCCAATCGAGCCAAACTCTGACATCCGGGAACAATTCTAGTTTTTCGGTTGCCTCTGACCGGAAAAGAAAGGAGACAGCTGATAATAGCGACAGCTCAGATTCTGACGATGACGCGGTCGTCAAACCTAAACCTGCCGAAAAAGCGAGTGTCACCTCGACTGAGAAGGCTGAGTCCAGAGCAACTGAGCAAAACAAAAATAAGAAAGGACCTTCATCCAGTTCAATATCTGATTCGTCGAGCTCAGATTCAGATTCGTCGATAGCCGAAGACAAGCCAGAAAAGCCGAACAAGAAACGTACTACAATGTCTAGTAGTGATGCAACTCCCGCTCCAGCCACGAAGAAGCGCAAGACTACGGAAGACGGTGCATCTGTTGTTACAGCGACGACAGAGACTGCAGAACTGCTTAAATCTGGTCCTCAATTCAGTGGCCGTGTAAAAGCAAACGGGAAACCCGCTCGGAAGACTAACACACCGTTCAAGCGCATAAATCCTGAGAAGATTGATCAGCAATCTCTTCTTCAAGATAACGGATATATGGCTAAGGCAAGCAAATATCCACTATGACTATGCATCTGCATATCTGTGGTTCCTTTAGCATCAATTTTGGGGCTTATCTGCTTTTTAATAGGCTGCTCCAACAAATGACTACGGTGCGCGTGCCCATCAGGATCTAATTGTCACCCGTGGCGCGGGCTTTAGGAAAGAGAAGAACAAGAAGAAGAGGGGCAGCTACAAGGGTGGAACCATTACCGTGTGTTATCCTTTTGCTGTGCCATTGATTGCATGCTCATGTCTTTTTTTTTGTAGCTGGAAAGCCACAGCTTCAAATTCACTTGATTTAGACTGGCATAAACACATTCATATACCTTTTTTAATGCGTATATCTAATCACATCTTGACATGCTTGAGCTATCTTCACGAATCACGTGTCTTACATCTCTGCATCATAGCAATTGCACCCGTTCAATATCGTATTTATGCCGAATCATGGATTGACGTTGTACGGATGCAGTCTTTGTAAGAGCACCCGTTATCTTGAAGTGATGTTGGACATACTTATATGAAATGGCGGAGTGATTTCCTATTAAGAGAGTGTTTATCTAGAGCAAACCGTTATCTCGCTCTTTCCTTTTTCTGATTTTTCCTGGCGAAGTAATATGTCTATTGGACATTTAACAGTTAAACTTTCGGATGGTGCGATCCTCGCCTACGAGGTACACGGCTCATTGCATCTTGGCACGAGGATCCCAATCGTCCTCGTTTGTGGCATGAGTAGTCTACGTGTCGACTATGAGCGACTGACTCAGAGCCTTTCCAAGACACGTCCTGGTACGTCCTTCTGCACCTAACGTTCAAAGAACTGCAATAATCGTCTTTCCCAACAGTCCTCATTTACGATCACAGGTATAATTGTCCCATTACTACTTCCATTTTCGTGACCCGTGTAATCAGAGGTATGGGAGACTCTCGTCTTGCCGATAATGAGGACCTAAGTATCGAGATGCTTGCTCGAGACTTGGCTTCCCTTCTACATGCCCTACACTGGAAGAAAGTATCAATCTGCGGCTATTCGATGGGCGGTCAGTGAAGTCATTAATATATACTCTCTGAAAAATTCATGTCCATGCCAGGAGTGGTCGCACAGCAGCTTTTAGTGCTTCCTTACCATCCGATATATCCAATGCAATTGGAATTCCAGACAACACATTTGTTTCTTGTGGCAACTCGATCGGTGGTTCAGGAAGGAATTGGTATTAATTATAAACCCCCTCCAAATGGGACAATTAAACCGCTCGCTGAAAGGAAAGCTGGAGCACGACGAATCATTGAAACAACGTTTGATCCCAAATGGATTGCAGACAATGGCGCTCGTCTCGATATTATATGTAACAGGGTTTTCAACGGAATCAGGTATGGTAAACTGCGTCTCCCTCAACCATAGGTACCCTCATGTCATGCACATAGTCACCGACCGGGCGAGGTTATAGGTGGGTGCTACGCCTGATTTGTTCAGTGTTTAATTGCCATCGCATAATAGCGAAGCAAGGAATTGCCGTCTGTACTTGAAGGTACCTATTTTTGGAATCATACTGACAAAAGGCCGCCATGCAGTTACAAAGATTTGATTTTGTAAATCTTCTCTCAATGCTCCCTCCAGACATGAACGTTTTGGTGATTCACGGCAACAAAGATCAGGTCATTCCCATAAGATGTGGCAAGGTGAGTTCATGCTGCTACCATCTTACACGTATAGTTTTGTGATCGTCGTTTTTCTTTCTAGGATATTCAGGCACGAATACGTGGCGCTATCTTTTTGGAGTGTGGGCCACGCCCTGGTCAGGTTCCATCACTAGACTTCGGTCATTCTTGGTATGAATACTTCGACATTGAAGTATGGCGAAATGTTGTAGATTCGTTCATCGACGATGGACCGTCCACATTCTTGGAACGACTGCACGCTGTCCCTGCCTCGATATGTAAACTGTTTCTTAAGAGGAGCAAAAGAAGAGACTTCGAGCTACCACATACAGATATCTAGAAATTCTCTAACGTTGTACACCATCTACTCAAAGAATGAAAGGCGAGCAATGAACATCTTTGGGCTAATATATTCCCGCTCATGCTGAACATTTCAACTTAATACTGTAATATTGATAGTTGTACTTGTCGTGGGTACTTCAGGCCCATAATCGAGAAAAAGGCACGAGTTATAAATGATACTTGTTGAGATCACCGAGAACTGACACATGTGATTGGAAAGGAATCCAAGTTTACTTCTGCCGCTTATGTCTAATACCGCATACTCGACACTTCATCTTGCCGATGGCGCAAAAATTGCATACGAAGTCCTGGGGACTCAATATCTCAGCTCTCGTCAGCCTCTCGTGCTCATCGGGGGCATGAGCTCCCGTCGGATTGACTGGGAACGTCTAGCCGGCAGTCTCTCATGTGTACGACCGAGTAAGTGAAGTTAAGAGCAACTGAAGCGTTGGGATGTAATGAAATGAGCCTCCAAGTATTACTGTATGATCACAGGCGAGTATTAACACATAGCCTGAGAAGCCGGAGGCTCTAGTCTTTACTGAATATCGTCTACAGGGGCATGGGAGACTCACATTTGTCACCTGGGAAGGACGAAAAGATCACCATCGAATCTCTTGCCCATGATCTGCTCGCCCTCCTGACACATCTACAATGGAAAGATCTTTCACTCTGTGGTTTCTCAATGGGAGGTCCGTACACTGCCAAACAATCATTTCCAATCTTATATCATGAGATCGTGTCGCAGGAGTAATCTCACAGCAATTACTCTTCCTTCCATATCACCCTACGAGACCAGTTGATTTACCATTCCGTGTAACACATGTTTTACTGGCTGGAACGTTCTGTTCTCCTTTAAAGGACCCTCGCTACGGTTTACGCATCAATAGGAGCGTGCCTGACAAGCAACTCACCCTTGACGAGAAAAAAGAGATGGTTCGTGGTACCCTCGAATCAACCTTTGACCCAGCTTGGTTGGCAAATCCTGAAAATTCTCAACGATTCCAAAGGTGGCTGGAGCGCATGATTTCTGGCAGGTAAGATGAATTATAGCGCCAATAAACGCCTCATTCAATTCCCTTCACTGATGCTCAGGCCGACAAGTGTCATACGTGCGGACAACAAATTTTGTTTCGGGATCATTACTCACGACGTCTTTTACTAGTAAAACAAGCTCGTGCAGTAAGGATTGTTCCCTCCACATTCAGGATACGAGGAGTGATTAGTTTGATGTATAGTTGAAGGTTCTCAATTTCGAGGGCTATCATGACAGGTTGTCCAGGGACGTTCAGTTCCTGGTTATACATGGAGACTTGGATAGAGTGGTTCCTTTCTACTGTGGGCAGGAGATTCTACGCCGCGTCCCTTGTGCAAGAATGGTGGAGGTCGGCACAAGTCCAGGCCAAGTCGAAAATTATGCATTCGGTCACCACTGGTTCGAATACTTTGATATCCGAGTTTGGCACGATGTAGTCGAAACATTCCTGGACAACAGAGGGGCGGTTCCTGCCCGCCTGTAATGTTGAAGAGTGGGATTCGCATAGTACCGTTGCGGAAATAAATACGAGATGCGCGGAATAGCGCACGAGAACACGAGATAGTAACACAGAACAGACACGAGGAACCTTTTCAGATCCACAGAGACGCATACAATGTGCGAATGACCGCGAGCGAGTGTAATGACTACGGAGTAATTAACCTCCGGGATAACGCGGAACTAAATTATGATATGTGTGTATGTTAGAATTGAGGATCGTCACGTGAAGACACCCAGGACCACAGGACACACTATAACGCGGTCAATGGCCGAATCCATTGTATCTTTATCCAACCCGAATCAATTTCTGCACCCAAATCGTTCTTCCTGTACTGCCTTCTTGTATTGTAAGGCAAGTTGGTTGTAGGTTCTTCGGATATTGTATTATGAATTGTCGTTACAAATTCGCGACCCTTCTCGAAAACGACGATGGGTGTAAACCATCGTCTAAGTGGGGCAAGCACGAGACCCGGTTGATACTCTTTCGGAGGATCGTCAATGACGCGTGAGACAAGGTCTTGAGGCATCTTGTCGAGATAGAACTCGACGAGAAATCGAGAGTCATAAAGGACCGGAAGGGTAGAACGCCCCCCACGTCTCCAGTTCTTATATGCATAAACTATGATTCTTGTCACGTCGAAATGCAAAGTGTTTGACAGGCCAAGAAGCTGGAGTTTCTCTTGACGCGGAGGCGGTAGTCTGGATGCTATCCATCCAGGCACGTCATCCTTCAAAACCGGCATATTAGTGCCAACCTCTAACAGCTTGATAGAGTCGTCCCTGATAATGACGGGCGTCCATAGAACACTTGCTCCAGTAGTAAAGGACCCTGGAATTCCAGCTGCTCTTGTCCACAGTTGATCAACTATTCGACTGATGGAATCTCTCCGCCGACCGGCATCTGCGTTCAAAGAACCCCATGGAAGAGGTGAGACGTAGCGCATGACACGAAGTACAAGAGCTCTTCTAACATCAGGATTTTCTACTCGTTCCAAGGCCATTTTGGTGAACAAAAATGTTCCAGGTAATGTAGGAACACTGCAACTCCTGATGACACTGTCAACTAGAGAAGAATTAAGCCAAGAGAACCGAGGATCTAGAGAAGACACACCCATGTCATCAATGTCTCGCACGTGTTGACTGAGGGCTCTGATACCGCTCCTGAGTTCCTCGATAGACGAGTCAAGGGACATTGGAAATTCACTTAGGGATCTAGCAGAACTTTCCAAGGTCATGAGCCTTTTGACGATGTCTTCAGGCAATGTTGACAATGATGTCTGATAGAAAGTCAGACAAGATATTTTACGACTGACACCCGTCACGCACTGAAGGGTCATTATGAATGTTTGCCTGTATCTCATGACGAATCGCGTTTCGAAGCGTGATCGCAGGCTGAGAATTGGTTGGGTCCACAACATACTGAATGTCGTTTGCTTCGCATGTAGCTAGAATACGGTCCTTCGAGATTGTAAAGAACTAAGATTTGGAATGAATTCGACTTTTTAATAGAACTTACTTTGCTTACATCCAATAGGGGACGCACGATCCAGCGGTTCAAACCTGGTAGACCATATTCTGAGCTGGCACCCTTCACCAATCCCATTCCCCATCTTCTGCAATATTTCATTCCAGCGGCACCCAAGTTCGTGCTACCCCAAGATAGGCGAAGTAGGGAAGTTTCCACCTGGTCATCGATGTGGTGCCCAAACGCAAGAGAGGCAATTTTGTTTTTTGTCATCATAGCATACAAAGCTCGATAACGTGCGGCACGCGCAACGGCTTCAAAACGTTTGCCAGCCATTGGTGGTTCTTCCCAGTCTATTATCGACATAACGTGCTTTATTCCCAATCTCCGAGCAAACTTTGAGCAGTGCTCCGCCATGGCAGCAGATGTAGGCTGCAAGGCATGGTCAACCGTCAACGAAAAAACCTGTCGCGGTCGCTCTGATTTTAATCGTTCTTCCGAAAGATGCCGGTGAATTAGAAAGAGCAAACATGAAGAATCAGGACCTCCAGAAGTGGCAACCCCTTGTAGAAGTTTGAGCAGAATGAGGTGAGCTCAAAGTAGCCGCGTACCAATATTTCTCGGCCAGCCTCCTGGAGGTGTACATTTTCGGAACATTCCAGCAAATTCATTGGCAGTAATGGGGGCATGTCGTATGGCCCCGAGAGCCATTTGAGTGACCAAAATAAAGGTCGGCTTCAGGGCCGAAATAGAGCTTTACATAAGAACATTGTTCATGACCACAACACGTCTCGCTCTTCTAGTTCGAGTCCTGATCGCTGTGTCCACACGTACTTTCTTTCAGCCGGACGAATATTTTCAGTCTCTCGAACCAGCGTATCATGCAGTCTTTGGAAATGCACATCTGACTTGGGAATGGCTGGCTCCAAATCCGATTCGCAGTATATTCTATCCTGCTATCAATATCCCGATATACTGGGCGCTGAAAGTCTTAGGCCTCTCAGAAATACTGCCAATCGGTGACTGGCTCGTGGTGGATACGCGTTCAATGCCCCTCACCGAGAAGTCTCTGACAAGGTGTAGATTTATGTTCCACGAATACTCCATGGATCATTGGCAGCTGCTACCGACATATGGATCTGTGAGATTGTCCAGCGATGGCTTGGCAGCAGATATGTATCTACGGCAGTATGTGTCCATCTCCTTTTTTTCAATTGTTTGCTCAGGAATTGTCCTCAGTTGTGCCTCTCTTTGACTTGTTTCTTCCACGCGCTCTCTCTGTCGCGCTCTCTCTCAAATTCTCTGGAAACGTCATTGACGACGATCGCCTTTGCACACTATCCGTGGGATACAACTTCCAATATGAGCCCACAATTGATATACAATAGGTTGTTTCGCCGTCTATGAGCATGCAACTGGCGATTGATTTAATTCCTTAGTGCTCGTATGAGAAACGTGATACTTTTTAGCGCACTTTCGTGTATGGTTCGCCCTACTAATGCAGTGATCTGGCTCTATCTATTCGGAAAGCTCTTCTGGACACTCAGGTACAGTCAGAAGGCATTGGTTGCATTGTTCAAACAGGTTGCGATCATTGGGTAAGGTAAATTAGCTTCAGTTTCGAAGTCTATCCTAACCATCGTATAGACTAACATCCTTTTCATTTCTCTTCGTGCTGGACTCGCTCTATTACCAGAGACCGACATTTACCCCGCTCAATTTCTTACTCACGAACATGTCATCCATCTCTCTCTTCTATGGGTCCAACGCTTGGCATTATTATCTCACACAAGCCTTACCAATCCTCTGCACCACTGCGTTACCCTTCGTCCTACATGGAATGTGGCTTGCTGTTTCTGACAAGCACGCCATCGCTCTTCGAAACATGCTATTCTGTGTAGTGTGGTCTATCTGCATTTATTCATTCGCTGGACACAAGGAGTGGCGTTTTATGCATCCCATTCTGCCACTCCTACATACCTTTGCTGCGAAATCTCTCATTGATCTCTCAGACCGTAACACAAAACACAGCAGGAAGACCACAGCCAAGAGATCGACACAGTTCGTGTCCCTCTTTACCCAGTTATCTCAGTGTCTCCCACAAATCCGCCAACGCTTCCTTGTTCTGCTCTTCCTGACGATTCCAGTATCTGCGTACATCGTCCTATTCTACTGCAGTGCACCCATCAGCGTGCTTGCATACATTCGTAGCTTTCCCTCTGCAGAACTGGACCAAGGTGTCGGCTTCTTGATGCCCTGCCATTCCACCCCAGGCCAGGCATACCTTCACCGCAGACAACTTGGTCACGGAAAAATGTGGGCTCTTGGTTGCGAGCCCCCCCTACAGTACGTTTTCACTAGAAGTATATCAGAATTGTATCTTGTCCATTGAATGCGCTACTGGCAGGGATCAACATCTCCTGACATATCACGACCAAACGGACGTCTTCTTCTCGTCGCCTGTAGAGTATCTTCAAACACGGTTTCCCTCACGAGTGGACCCGTCGTTTCCACCATCACCCTTCCCCACATCTATACCCGGGGCACCGCATCCCAACGACTATCCATGGGTACATGAATGGCCACGGTATCTTGTCTTTTTCGGAGCTCTTCTGGAAAAAGAAGGCGTGATAAGCACGTTGGAGGCAAAAGGTTACCGAGAATTATGGATGCGCGGTAGGATGTGGGAAGGAGAGGGACATAGGAAGGGTGGCGTCAGGGTTTGGAGATGGTATGGCTAGATTGATCATCATAATTTAACCGTCTTGATGACATTGCTTGATTTTGAACATCAAGTTCCACAAGCCATGTACATATTTACAACAATGAGCATCACCTCAAGTCCATACAGTAATCAAAAATGCATACCCCACACACCTCTGCCTGGAATAATGCAAAGTGTACCTCGCCTTTGCTCACTTTCTCATGGCCCCCTTCCTAGTTACCCTGCAGTCCCACCTTTTTCCCGTTCCGCCTGGAAACATCTTCGTCATTTGGCGACGAAGCATTGTCAAGCTACGCGACCGCGGACTTGCGTGCAAGCTTTTGCAGTTTGCAGCCTGGAGTTAATAGCACTAAAAATCTCTTCAGACGGTCAGTCACAAATGCTGGGCTGAAGTGATGTAGTCTGTGGAGCTGACCCGTGCACCTTGGTCATGTATCGGAGGAACGACTGATCCATCCATGGTTGTGCCAACCTTTGATCTGTTTGGCAGTCTTGAGAGGAAGTAAGCCACAAGAGCAAAGTTCTAAGCGAGGCCGAGCACCGTATTTAAGATCAATGGCCCCGTCGAGTGGAGTCATCAGATACCTACGGCCCCATAAAAACGAGTCCTGAAGTCGCGGCCTTGTCGCGAGCCTCCAGAGCTCCTTCACTTCTGTCACAAACACTCTCATTACCTTGCATGCAGCAAACCATCATCGTCGAATGTCATTCTCAATTCAGAGCGAAAGGTATATCGCAAACTCAACAAGTTAAATTTATTCGACGACCCAGTGTGGATGGAGCAGTTGGACGATATCGGCAGGAACAAACTGTTGGGTAAAACCTTTGACCAATAAATCATTGCGTGCGCACGAAGGCTTGAGGTTCCTGTATCCTTATATACATATATAGATAGAGGGGACGTGCTTCCTCTAGTCAATGAACCTGTCGAAACGTCATTGGAAACGAACACTCAGCAAAGCAGGTGGATTACGCGAATTAGTTCCTACGTTGCCATGCATACTTGACAAAGAGGGAAAATGTGTTTAAACGAAGTCGCAGAAGCTGACTACTGTCACCTCAACGAGCAGGGGCAAGCCAGATGAAGACGCGGACTTTGCCATTGCGTGGTTCAAGGATAATGCGATATTTAATTCTTATATCCTTCTGACGCGGAGGAACCCAAAAAAAGCATGTATAAAGCGTTTGACAAGAGATAGAGCAAATTAAAAACAAGTAACAATGTGATTTTCTTTCTTCCCCATTAATTTTTTGTTCAGGCCTATGCGTCCACCCAACAAACCGAAGGTTCTCAATGCAGAACATTGTATGGATGTGGAATGACGCTGACATCTGATATCGGTGGGGTTACGTCGTTGAGCCTTGTCTTGTCGTCTCGGGTTGGCGCCGGATGAATTTGGAAGCAATACAAGAGAGTTCTTCAAGCCGTATATTCCAATGAATCAATTTCAGGTGGTACAGAGGTACTCTATACTCATCAGCACAGTCGGCAAATCGGCCATAGCGTTCTATAGTCTCTCCTGCCAGAGCTGTGGCGGTCAATAGTCTCCTGCAAAAGCCATAGTGTCCTGTAGATCCCTGCTCGAATTATAGTGCTCTGTAGAGTCCTGTTCGTTTCATATTGACATATAGGGTCCTTTCTGTAGCTGACTAGTCAGGAATCAGAACCAATACTTAGACACACCAGACACTGAGAACACTTGAAAGGAACCAAATTGAGTCACAGTAGTACACATATACTAATTATGATAAGGCAAGGGTATACACAAGCAGAAAACTCAGAAATACAAACATGGATGGTACGTAGTACAAAAGTGAACACTATTGACCCAGCAAGTTCTTTGCAACAGTGCCAGTGTCTAGCAGATGTTGGGTTGTAAGTTGTATGGGTTGTGATCTCACATATGTAACCTTTTCCTTGCATCACTTGGTTATCTCAGTCTCTTTTTATGCAATGGGCTTGCACATTCACGATCATTGGTCCAGTACAGGTGAGTGCAGAATTGCTGCCATTGGACTAACTAACCCTTCTATATGACAAATATAACATGTGACCACCCCCTTGCTGTAGTGGCTTAGATCCAGCCTTAATCTTGCTTTGCTAAGTTAAGGCCTATAGTTTTGATCCAGCCTCAACTCCAAAATTGTCTGTGGACATAGATTGTTAATGAGTATTATATTACAAGTCTAGGAGAGTTTATATCAAGAAAAGCAAGCAAACTACGCGAGGTTTAAGTGTCCACAGATGGGTCAAAGAAAGTAGTTGTTCATACTTAATGAACGTCAGTAATTAACTTTATCGAGGAACATGGGCAGAAATCGAGGATATATGTTATTGTAGATAGATAGCATGAGTTGACAAGATCACATCATGATCACCAAGTCCATCGGCAGGGAGCGATCATCACAATCGTGACAAATCTCTGCCCCAGACACCCCTGTATGATGAAATCAAAAATGGATCAACACACCCTCCCCCAAAAAAGGATGCGAAACGCACCTGATGATCCAATCAATCATCAAAAGCCCTCTAGTCCTAGCCGAGACCTGCTCATTCCAATATACACTCCGCCAGGCGTACATTGCCGCCAATCCACCCATCAACGAGTGGCCACCAAAGTCAAACACCGCAGCATTGCCAATGTACGCCAAGCTTCCGAGATGCAGATACCTAAACGGTTTGGAGACGTCTTCGTCTCGAGGCAGGGAGGCACTCTCGACTGCAGACTTGCGCGCGAGCTTGTGCAGTTTGCGGCCGAGATATTTGCCTTCTTGAGAAGCTACTTGTGCGGTCTGTGTAAAGAACAGTTGTCAGATGAGAGTCTGAAAAGGGTGTGGAGATCTTACGGCGGGGAGAGAAGTCAGACGTTTCTCGACGTCTTGCAGGAGGGGAAGGAGCTCGTTTAGCGAGAGGTTATTGTCTTTGTCTTTATCATAGAGGTCAAAAAGGGCTCGAACTTCGGTGAGATGGTCTTCGGCCATAGGAATACGGGACCTGATTCTTTCAACTGTGGGATAGGGTAGTCGGTCTCAAGTGTGACTGGGTATGGCGATAACCTACCCATGAACTTCCATTCGTCGAAATCAATTTTCCCATTCTTGTCCTTATCTGCCTCGTCAACAAGTTCCAAAAAGTGGTCAACTACTGATGTCTCAATCTAATCTGGCGAAATCAGAATCCAAATTCAACGTCTGGATAAGCACCCACAGTTGAACTGTCTCCAATACAGTAAACCTCTCCGAGCGGTGCACCCTTCACACGAAGGTGTGCGTCGACTACAATAGCCTTCTTGTGTACCTGGTTCGGCAACAGATTCGACACGCGTTGCGTGAACGGATTCATCGCGATACCGGTAGACCACAGGACAAAGTTCGTTGGGACCGAGCGTTTTACCGTCTTACCATTTTCCTTGGTTGTATAGGTCACGTTGTCTTTGGTCACTTCAGAAACCCTAGAGTTTCAAGGTTCAGTAGCAGAGTGATACAAAGAAAGGTTATCAGACCTAGCAGAAGTTATCAGGTTGACGCCAGATCGATTGAACTTTTTCTATAGGGGAAATTGAAATCAGGGATAGGAATAAACCGGTTCACCCTACTTCGGCATATTGAGAGATTGCTTCCGAATACTGTGACGATGTAAGTATATGGGATTAGGGTCAAACAAAGAGAGATATACCGTGTTCAAAATGTGTTCACGGGACTGGATAACGTGGATTGATACTTCCTCCCGACAGATCTTTGGGAACTACGAAAGGGATGAGAGGGTAGACTGCAAATGATTATGTAGTGCTCACGTAGTTCATGATGTCTTCCTGGCAAAAGTCGTCTATTTCCTGTGGATCGAGTTAGGCAACAAACCACCCGTAAGCGTAGTTAACTTACGGCCGCTGTCTCAACTCCGGTGGGCCCACCACCGCACACGACAAAGCTAAGAAGTCGTTTGCGCTCTTCCGGGGTGGTTGTGGGAAGACTTGCTACTTCAAAGTTGTCTTTGTCGCATGTGTAAGTAACCAAACCAATATCCTTGAGAGATCATACCCATGATTCTGCGACGGATAGCCTGTGCATCCGCAATTGTCTTGAGTTGGAAACAATTTTCCAGACCCGGAACGCCATGAGTACTTGAAGTTGAGCCAACGGCGATAACGAGTTTGTCGTACCTAATGGGGTCATCGGCATGCATGGCGACATGATAAACAGATGGACGCACGGAATGTATACATTGGCGGTCTTGCCATCAGGTGTCATAGTTTCAACTTCCAAAAGCCGTTGTTTCATGTCGAGGTCTACAGCTTTTCCTTGGACGAAATGGCCACGCAGACGTGCAATTATCTTGCGGATTGGTTCTATGAGAGAGCGAACTTGGACGGTACCAACGACCGCGGCTGAACGGGAGGACGTTAGTGATTCGAGTAAAGGATGATATAACATACAGGGAAGGAGGGGGGTGAAGGTAGTGAAGGTTTCTGAAGAAACGACTGTGACATGATAGTCTCCGACATGGAGGGTCTTTAGAACGCCCATGGCCTTTGCTGGTGTTCAGATGCAGGCTGAATCTAAGAAATGGAACGACATACACCCCACCCGCCACCGACTATTACGAGCTTCGGCTTCTCCGCAAGCTTTACGTTCTCCTCGTCTTGTTCGTCGTCAACCTGGACGCGAACTACGGGAAGGTTCTTGGGGCCCCCACGTTCAGGATGCAGGGCGAGAGGGGAGACAGGGACACGATCAACGTGTTTCTCGGTGTACGTGAAAGCATCGTGGACAAAGATGCCTGCTCCGACCACCAAGACACCAAAGACAGAGGAGAGTGCGAGGTAGCCAGTGTAGCGGGCGACTGTCCTGACGCGGTGAAAGGGTCTACGTGGCTGGGCCTGGGTGGATAAGAGTCTGAGGGAGGGCAGGGACTTGCGGAGCATGGTGGTGGGAAGGAGCACGCGTCATATCACGTGTGTGTGTGGACCAACACCGCTGGGACGCCGTCGGTTGTGGTGGCGAGATAAAGGGGCGTTGAGTGATGGAGTGAGTGTGTAAGAAACGCCAGGAAATGCAGCGGTGCAGCGCAGAGCACAGCGAATTTTTGCAGAATCGCGGCACGGGGCCGGCATGTTTTGATGTTTCGAAATCGCATATCTTTTTGGCCATCTCCAAACATCTCCAGCTGCCCATCTCTCCCACTGCTTCTTCCTTCTTCCCCACCCACCCTCTGTCTCCCATGTCCTCTCAGCCATCTCCCCCGCCCCCGCCTGCCCCTGCTTCCCCTCCAAACTCTGGAGGTGTCAGGCGTCACCACACCATTTCTGCCTCCTCGAGAGGCGCCCGTGGTGCCGTACGCGACTCCATCTCTGAAGAGGTTCAGGATCAGGGCCCGTGGAACGACGATGATGTCGTCGACCAGGACTGGGTCGGTGGCGTAGGTGCAGTAGGTGAAAAGACTTCCTTGCACCGGCAAAGCTCCCTTCCCACCAGATACCATCGTGGTTAGTCTCTTTTCAACCATCTGTTTGATTCCATCTTGTAATGTGCCCTGTCAATTTCTGATCATGGATGCATTCCTGTAATGCCTTGCTTTGCGACTCGCTCGTGTCTATTTTCTAACATTTTCTTCTAGGTTTTCAAGGTGCTGCCAAGTCTGGAACTCACACGCCAAAAACCATCAACAGTCTTGCCGAGATCGCTGGACATGAAGGTGACGAGGAACCATGGAACATCGCTGGTGCTTATCCTGTTGAAGACGAGGTTAGTATCTAGTCCATCGACTGGTCCTGCACCAGGCAACTCAAGTTTATTCAGCATCCCGTTCCTGACCATCAGCAAGTTCTCGAGGCACAGTCCAAGAACTCCCCACTTTCTCCCCATTTTGCTGCAGCTCCACATGTTCCCTCCCCTCCGCCTGCCGCCTCAAATGTGCGAAGGCACGTTTCTCTTACCTATGGCGCTGCCTCACGAAAGATGGGCTCTGGTTTGAAACGCTCGGGGACTTTTCAAGCTCCCATGCCACCGCCTCACAATTCTCAAAATAACACGCCCCCGGACACCCCGGAAAGTAATGAGGAGGCTGAATACAACTACGAGGAGGATCCCAATGTCTACGATGAAGCGTACGGCGGTGTGCAGCAGGTCGCAAATCAAGGCTATAGTCCCATTGGTCGTCAGTCTCCCTGGGCCCCTCAGAACGAATGGCGAACTGTGGGAGGCTTTGTCGGTGGCAATGGTAGTAATCAAAACACTGCCATTGATGATGTCCAGCGTGCCTTATCCGCACTTGAGATTGCGAGCAATCAAGGAGGCCAGTATCAGTCCCAACAAAACACAGTTTCTTATCAAGGCGGTCAAAGTGCATATCCACCGCGATTCAACCCTGTCTATCCACCTCCAGTCCTAGCTCCCGGTCTGCGAAACAGTGGTAATAATGGCAATGGAAACGGTCGTGACCTACGACTCGCCACAAGCACGGAAGGGCGTAAGACTCCCGGAACCCCGGGCGGGTCTTACCAACAGCAATATCAACAGGACACTCGGTCCCAGTCTTCTGGTGGTTCTTGGGACAACAAAGACCCCTCTCTTAATACTCGTTCGTCGAACCCTAATCTCCAGTACGGGTACCAACAGGGTGGGAAGGGTGGCTCGTCCATCCCCAACGTCCCGTCCATTCCCCAACAGTACCTCTCGCAGCAACAGCAACAGCAAGCACGGACCAACCAGCCATCATACACGCCGACTAGTGGACAGCAAGGTCAGCAGCAACAAGGAGCATCTGGACAGAATGTCTCCGACACAACACCCATCGACGTACCTTCCCTCATTGCCACCAAGGGATACAATCCTACGAACTTTGATATCAGGCCGCAGTTTGTATGTGGACCACGGGTGAAAATAATCTGGAGACTGACGTTTATGTTAGGCCCGCTACTTTGTCATCAAGTCGTACACTGAGGATGATGTCCATAAATCATTGAAATACGAAATATGGAGCTCAACAGATCCAGGCAACAAACGTCTTGACAAAGCATTCAAAGAGACCGCAGGGAGGGGCCCGATTTACTTATTCTTCAGCGTCAATGCGAGGTGCGCATTAGAGGTTAAAACTTTGAGAGATTTCTTATCATATTCTTCAGTGGCCACTTTTGTGGTATGGCCGAGATGTTGACCCCGGTGAGGAGTTTTATCGGTAGTTTGATTACTGTGGTGTTCATTGTTCTGACGTAGGTCGATTACACGAGAAGCAGTACCGTCTGGGCTTCCGATAAATGGAAGGGTGTATTCACGGTGCGATGGATATTCGTGCGGGACATCCCCAACGTCAATTTACGACACATCA
The DNA here is from genome assembly GCA_003313675.1 of Termitomyces heimii. Classification (NCBI taxonomy): domain Eukaryota; kingdom Fungi; phylum Basidiomycota; class Agaricomycetes; order Agaricales; family Lyophyllaceae; genus Termitomyces; species Termitomyces heimii. The sequence goes on along the minus strand of QLON01000309.1, from coordinate 109,804 downwards.
AGTTGAAGTACGTTCACTTGCATATGTACTGCTGCTGATGTCTCATGCCATGTTGTTGTGTAGCAACACACAGGAACGCAAGCCAGTCACCAATTCTAGGGACACACAAGAGCTTCTGCCAGATGCAGGTCAAGAGATGCTCAGGATCTTCCATACCCATCCGGCGAGAACATCTCTTCTCCAGGACTTTGCTTTCTATGAAGTAAGTCGTTAATCCTCGCGCTTTCGCTCCAATATAACGTTGCTCTGCAGCTTCAAGCTATGCAAAAGCTACAAAACCAGCAGCAGGGATCTTCCTCGCCCAGTCAATCTCCGGATTCTGGTAGCCAGAGCCCCCAACAGCAGCAACAGGCGGTTCAGCAACCACGTCACCAGGCGCAACAACAGCACCAACAAAGCATCTATGCCATGTCGCCGAACCCGAGCGCCCTCGGGTACACAATGCCGCAAATGTCTCCCTTGTTGCAGATGCAGATGCAGATGAACATGATGGGAATGAATGCAGGACAGTACGTCATGCCGCAACCCCAGGTCATGCAGCAGAGTGTTATGCGCCACCCCTCCCCGGGACCCCAGAATATGTTCTAATCCAAAAAAATGGCCGGCTTTAGTAAAGTTAAACGTCACGCATACGTTAAGCATGACCTTTTAACGAACGTTTTCCGACAACTAAGGGTTTTTACCCCTCGCTCAAAGTGAATATGTAAATTTCTCTCTTGATTCTCGTCATATCATGATTCCTCCTATCTATTTCACCTCTTTGATATTGCCAGAAGCGGTTCCGCTATTCCCCTGTCACGTTTCCCCCGTATCCCGATTCAGATTATCCTAGTTGTCTTGCTCGATTCACTGTCCTCCCTCCCCTTCCGTTCTATCTAGGCTTTATACATTTTGCGCTACTGATTTACGTTGCATGCATTATCGGACACGGGACAGTGAACGGACGGTGGATTTCCGCTTCTTCGCTATCTTGTATTTGTTGTGCAATATATCGTATACATACTATGTGTACCTGGTATTCTCTATATGACTAAATATTATTTGATGCTCTGCGTCGTGTATAGTCTTCGATGCTCGTGCGTTCACGTCAATCCAATTTCAAGTTGTCGTGCCTTTTTTTTATCCAGAATTAGCATTCGCAATTTGATGCATGTCGCTTGCGATTGGATTGAGGTCTTCATCCCTCATCATCTTGGAATATTGTCTTCAAAGATATTATTAGTACGGGGCTTACCAACAGCTGTGGATAAGCTCAGTATTTTAGGACTGATCTTTTTCTATTATTATTATGTGCAGGGAGAGCTTGACGCTCATTCTGCACGGCACTATCGACAAGTACCTAAGATACGAAAGCCATCGGATGCCACACCTCCCGCGTACGCGTGGGCTGACGCGTCCCAGCATGACCTAGACGGCGCTTCAGAATCAGCTATATCCCACTTTGACAGCTAATATCATAACCATTTCTTATTGCTTGCCTTTTCTCTCATATCTTTTACAGCAGTGACTGCTTCTATCATTACAGCTTTCTTGCCTTCTTAATTGAGTTCATTCATAAAATAGATTGGGGAACTTAATAGAGAATTAGTAATACTATTAGAGCTTAGCTACCAATTATTTAGAGGAAAACTATTTGAAGTTATTGCTCACTTAAGGTCTTTAATTGCTAGGTCCTCACTCTTATCTTTATTCTTATTTTTGACTTTGTCATTTGCCACTAACTAAATCCTATTCACATATACTTTGCCCTTCTCTTTAAAAGAAAGTGCCTTCTTTTATTTATCTTTACCATTGCTCAACCTCACATCCTGCTGACTCAATTCTTCTCCTTAGCATGTTGGCAGAGCCAAGCTCAACTTACTAATGCTGGCCTCACCACCACTAGCAGCCACTGCTTTTTCTTTCTCCATGAATTTCCTTGCTCATTAAATTAAAACCACCTACTTATAAGTGCACTTGAATAACACATCAGGAAGATTCTTCTTTTGCCAAATTTTGATGCCATCAAGTGTGCAAGCACATTTTTGACTGCTGCAATAAAGGCAGAGCTGCATACTGGTAGAGTAACAGCAATCCTTCAAATCATTATCCATTTAACATTTGTTGCACTAATAAAAGTTAAAAAAAGAAATAAAAAGTTAAGTAGTAATAAAACTTACTACACCACAAGCTTTTTTGAAACTTTGCCAAGCCTTGGCACTTACTGTCTTCCTTCACAACACCAGCATTTAAAGCAAGAATTTGCTTAGCAGCTATTTCTTCTGCTACTTTCATTGCTGTAGTTGTGGCTATAACTGCTGCCACTGCCTCAGCCTTCTTCTTTGCTGCTTTTACTGCTGCTGCCTTTGCTGCATTTTTTGCCACTGCTGCCACTTTTGTCTTACATGTTAGTTATGAACTTACCTGCAATGCTTGCCACTTACTATCATATATTCTTTGAACCCCAATATGTTCTCTAACTCATCTTCAAGAGTCAAAATGAAGCTTTTGCCAAATTCTAAAAAATAGATCACTTTTAATGAGGGCTTTATAAGAGCCCTTGTTAAAAGTGATTCAATTCATATAGCTCTATAATCTGATAAGCATATAACCCATGATGTAACTATAACTATGACATCAGTCACATCAGTCACACTGCATAGCAATAGCATAACAATGTCAGACTGTAATGTCACTTGTAATAGTTATGTGACTTGACCTTGAAATATTTTTAAGCAAAGTGGCTTCTTAAACTTATTCTCTTTGGATTTTTCTTTGCCAAGTTAGCAGTTATCATTTATATCTATATTACCTTGATTAATATAACTTTGAATCTTCCTTTACCAGCTGTGTAACTGAGCCACAGCCTTTAAAAGTTGCTCTTACAATTTTTAAAGCATCTGCAGATTGTATACTTATTTGCACTTTGATAACAGAATTGATCTCTCCTATAATGACTGCATATCCTCTTTTTTAGAGGCAGTAGCCTCTATGGTTTTATTTCTTAAGTTCCCCAATTGAGCTTGTGATGATGTAGGTAGCTCTACATCTACTGACTTTTCATGCTTTGAAGCCTTTTGATCTTTATATTTATCTAGAGGCTTTATACCTTAACTATCATCAGTGACTGATTGCTTATAGTCTATCTTAGAGGCTTGGTATTTCTCTTCACTCATTATCACTGCTTAATAGCTTGAGCTCAGCCCAGGCAGTGCCTATGCTTTCTTAGCCTCCTTTTTAACCATTGGTCTTTTTCAATGATTGAGTCAGGATGCCTCTTTGCACCTTTTCATTGTGTAATAATGGCATAGCTGGTTATTAGTGTAATCAATTGCAACATGCTCCATAGAAATGGCTTTCCCCATTCACTAGTACTTGGCTTTATTCAAAGTCAAGCATGACTTTGTTATGCTGCATAAACAGTGTTTCCAATATTATATTATAATAATCAAAGTTTGCTATATTTATATATTCTTGGCTTTATGAGCCAAGTGTTTGGACTGTCACATTAATTCTATGCTGCACTATATTATAGCTCTCCACTATGCCCAATTGTAATACTAATAATATATCTAGCTCTTATATGGTAATCTTATATATATGGACAAATTAGGGCACTATTAAGGAATCATCCTTTTAGAGGTCCCTTACTTTATATTTCCTTTTAATTTCTAGGCTTTTTTACTCTAATTCATTGGCCTTCTACTGCCTTCATCAAACTCCTCACTGGCTGAATCATGGGAACAAACTTCTTTATTGGTTTGAAGCTTTTACTAGACTTTGAAAAATAAATTACTTTTGATAAGAACTCCATCAAAGCCCTTATTGAAAGTGATTCAACTCATATAGCCCCATAACTTTGTGATCATGTGACTATGTGACCATGACCATGACCATGACATCAGTTACATCAGTCACACTATAACATTATGGTGTAATGTCACATTAACAATTACATGACTCAACCTCAAAATATTTTTTATCAACAAGCAGAGTAGATTCTTAAACTTGTTCTTTTTTAATCTCTCTTTGCCAGCTATGAAACTAAGTCACAACCTTTAGAAGTTACCCTTACAGGCATAATGTCTGATGTAGTACTCTTAAAGTTTTATAGCATCCATGCCTTGTGGCTATTAACTTTTATATATGATACTAAGCACTTTTTGTCCTTATATTTTAGTATTGAGTGCTTGTAGTAAAATGCAGTACACTATGTAAACATGTTATTTAATTATAGCTAGCTTTATTATTTAAATATTTATATATTACATTACTTATCTGCTTAATAAGCAGCTTATTTTCTTATATAAACAACATTGACAATAGACCAAGTTTGGTCTAATTCAGTGAGTTTGTACTTGAAGCTGTTAAAATCAGTAACTTTATTACAGCACTAAAATTTACCCTTAGTCTTGCAAAGAGTCACTTTCTTCATTCTGATCACATTTTTTTTATTGTGGTCATTAAACAGCTAATCCATCATTGCTACTCAGCATTCAGAGTTACTATTGTAACTATAGTACTTGTTTTCAAATGCTGTAAGAGCACTGCTACAAGAGCAATACATTTTCTCCTTTTTCTATATTTATTACATTACTTGTAATGGTTTGCAGTCCTCAGAAACTGCTCATATTAATTGGTGTAAGCATAAAGTCCTTGACATCATTAATCTCAAAAATAGCCCATTCTCCTATATTAAATAGCAATAAATATTCACTGAGATACTATTCAGAAAAGTCTTTAGCATAGTATATCCATCAAAATACACTGCTATATTCTGAGCATAGTCATTCAAAGTATTACAAAAACTATGCACACTAAGTTTCTCAGTATATCTAGCAGATTAAAAGTTCTACCTTGCATTTTGCAACATTAACAGATGAAAAAATCAATTATAGAGTCCAGTAAGGACTCCTTTGAATGTTCAGTTGTACTGAACCTGATTGACATGCAGCACTGCTCATCAAAACCAACTCATAGCCTTTCTGATTGAAAACTTCAGCAAAATAAAAATTCATTCTCTTTCTATGTGATCCTTTCCATACAAATACATAGCCCAATAATAACACACATCTATTATCCAGTCTTTCAAGTCACTGAACTTGAACACCCTGAAACATACCTGAATATGTCAACTGTCTGCTTATACAGTCATACATCCTCAGAGAAATACAAAGATACTTCCAGTGCATCATTAACTACTCAATATAAGTGGTCATGCATTGCTTCTTTATGCATGCATATAGCTTCATGCTATCTAGGTGACCTAATTGCCAAGTCAGCTGCTTAAAGAAGCAATTTCTTCCTTTCACTCTGCTGAAAGCATTCTGATCTCTCTTTGCCAAGAATATAGATGCCCTCTCCTTGTAGATCTAAGATGCTTGCTCTGATATCTGCTATTGGCATTTATTTTCAACATTTGATCTTGATTGAAAAAGTCTTCTCAAACATGATTATAACATCACCTACTTTTTGAAGAAGACTGATTCTTCCAGGCTTGAGCAATGAAGCACCAATGCATGTTATTAATGAGCTTAGTGCCCTCAAAAATAATGCCCTAATCATCAATAATGAAATATCCCTTAATTCTAAAGTCACTATTATGCATATGCTAATATGCTGTGCAATCATGCAGTGATTCTGCTAATAATACATGAAACACCATAAGCACCTCACTCTCTACCTTGTAAACTGTACTAGCTTACTCAGTCGAACTGGGGTAAACTATCCCAGTTTGCAAATATATACATGAGGGAGAGTTTCTTCCTCCATCTCTTAGCAGCTGGTATATGAAAATTACTTATTATGTTTACCTCAGACACTTTCTGTGCCCATGTTAAAGCCTCAATTAGCTCTATTCCAATATTTTGATTGCAGTGAGTGAAGCATTTTCCCAACATCTAGCTCTAAGAAGTCAATCTTCCCAACTGTCTTGCTGCCTTGCACTGTGTCATGACCTCCCTCCAAAGTCTCCTGAGACAACTCTGGAACCCCATTGAAACCCTCTTTCATTAAACCCACAATGTGCTCTGCCCCCACAGCTGCTGATGCCACCATCAGCCAACCCCCCCAAGAACCCTGCATCACGGACTCCAGGATCAACTGCCATCAATAATTGAATTGTGTGATCCGCTTCCAGCCATCATGCATCACAACTCTCTCTATGCCAATTGATTGCATGCTTTACATGCATGATCCAAATATATAGTCCCTGCCCACTACTCAATGTCTCCCAAAACCTATCTCAGACACTCCAGAACTCCAAGACCCAACTCCATAGTACTTATAGCATAGTTTCCCATTGTATTCACTAGTCTTGATATTAACTTGAATTGTTGTATGCTCTCTTGCTTGACTAGTACACACTGACTGGTATACTTTGACTGGCATGCCTGAATAATCACATGCTCTAAGCTTGGTATACATTTTGTGACTTATAATTTGCTAACTGAGTCTTGTTTTAGAAACTTGGGTTCTGACTTGATCCTCCTCCAATCCTCAGCTTTTAAAATACTCAAAGCCCCAGGATCAGGTTCCATTCCCCAGAACTACCCCCTGTCCACATCTTGAACTCTGGAGCTCTAGCCCCAGAGCTCCAGACACTTAAGTATCTGCAGATCAAGTCTACCTCATAAAGGTGTTGCTTTCCTGGAAAGCCTCCAACTCAGCAGAACCTAATATAATATCAAGACTCCCTTCTTACACTATTCTTAATGGCTATGTATACTTATACCTACTACCCCATGGGCTATTAAACCAACCCTTATGGGCATCTGGTTTTAGATCACTACTCCATGTAGACTTTCTGCCCTGCCTACCCACTGCTTCTATATGAACCCCAATATCTTCACCACCACTAGACTCCTAACCCATCTCTCTATGATTTGGAGCCTTTGGTCAGCTGGGCTTCTCCGCCCAACCTAGTTATGGCACGATCCATGGAGATCCCCTCATACTGGAGCATTCTTGGGTGCCTGCTGGAGACCCCACCAGTTCCCAGCAAACTTTGCCTGGTACCCCCCAGCAAGGGCCCCTTTGCACCCACCCCCTATTATAGTTACCAGTGTCCTGCTCCCTAACTCCAGGGACCTCTCAACTATAACTACTTCTTATAACACTATCCAATTACTGTGCTATTTACTAGGACCCCTCCCTTGCCAGTAGGACAACGATGCCTCAAAGAGTACAAACAACAATGGAATGAAGTTCTGTGCTCACTTAGGATCTTACTAAAAGACTTTGCACAATGGGCAAGGGCACTACTCATAGACTTTGGACACAATGACTTTATAAGCACTCTGGAGAACTGGGCTCATTGCTTGATTGAATTTGGGAATTACTTCATGCAGGGAGAACTCCCAGAGCAGACTATGATAAAATATAGATATAACACAATTCTCTGCAAAGAGTTGCAACAATTGCTTGACAAAGTCTACACATCTCCCTCCCCTCAACTCCTCAACAACCCTGCAAATCTGGGTTGCTCAATTCACATCTAATAGGAACCCCCAGAACCAGCTCTGGCAGTCTCCACAGTCTCTACTCTAGAGTAATGACAATGAGAAGAATAATAAAATGCCTTAGCTATATTGTGGTCCCTCAACTCAGTGGGAGGATTATTCGATTAGCCCACCACCTGCATGGTAGGCTTGTTGACTTGCTGTAGGGCTAACTTCATCCCTAGCACTTTTGAGACCCGGGGACAGCCCCAGAGACTCCTAGAATTGCTCCCACAAATGGACAATATCCAACCCCCATCTTCAGTGAACTCTGGTAGACTCCAGATAGATACCACTAATATGGACAATATACTGTGCTACATTGACAAGCCCACATGTGACAACAATAAACAACCCTCTGTGCTCATGCCTGTGACCATCCCAGCACAGCCCCCCATGTCTGCCCCAACTCCTCTGGAACCCAGCTTCCGCCATGACCCACTACCTCACTTTGACCTATAGAACCCCTCACTACCTCTGATACAAGTACTACATTACTAGGTTAAATGTCTTCCATGCAACTCAGCACCTAACCTGACACTTGGTCCACTTTAAGCCAATCTAATACCACCAAATACCCACTGACTACCACTACTCCTTGCGTGGAGACCCAGGCCTTCCCTTAGTCAGAATGAACCTCCTTGGGATAATGGGCCTCCTAGGTGCAGACTTCCAGGTGAGCTGCCTAGAGAAGGCCTTTTAGGTGGGTGGAGTCCTGCCCTCAATGCCTTTCCTCCACAGGGAGGGGGGGGCAATCATTATTACTACTACTATAATGCCAGCCCTCCTCTCTGCAATAGCACTGGACCAGATGACATTTACAATGCCCTTACTTGTGAAAAACATCTGGACATTTAAAAACCCAATGCATTCATGGGTCGGGACTCCTGAAAATGGTGTACATTCCTCATCTAATGTCTTCATATGTTTTAAGCAAAGCCACTCACCTTCTAGGTTGATAGCTCCCAGGTGGCCTTTGCCACCTTGTACCTCCAGGGGATTGCCTTCAACTACTACATGGCCCTCATTCAGTTTAACTCCAACAACTCAGTACTTTTTTACTAGCAAGCCTTTATTAATAAGTTCTCCAGGAAGTTTGAGATCTACAACACTATGGCTGAAGCTAAAGACAATCTCTTTAACCTTCAAATGCACTCCAAAGAGCATTTCACCACCTTCATCATACATTTTGAGAAGGAAGCTTATAAGACAGATTGGAATTACAATGCCCTCTAATACACCCTCTGCTATGCACTGCTGCAACATATCAAGAACGTCCTTCAACTCACCCTGAAACAACTCTCCTACAACAGATATAAAGTCTTTATTATGCAGATTAATCAACAATACTGGGAAGACTGCAGCAAGTACTCAAACTCCTGAGCTCCCTGAATCCCTAGGGGAGGACCCCCATGGCCCCCCAACAAAAACTCCAACTCCCAAACCCGAAGCACCAACCAACCCACATTCCCTGGTGGCTGACTCCTGGTGAGTCACAGCCCACCCAATATTAACCCTAGCAGTGGCACTTGCCTCTAGGCCCAACTCAATGCCACCATAGCTGCCAATGACTTGAGCAACATGTCAAGCTCTGAGGAACTCCCGGAAAACTCTGAAGATCCCAACTACACTGATGAATGAGACAAAAAAGCCCTCTAGGCCAACCAACTCCCAAAAAAAGGTTGACCCTAGATTGAAGTTTCAAAGAATATATAGAAATGACAGAGAAGAGAGGGTGTTTGCATACTCTGTGGTGGAAAAGACCACTTTATCTCCAAGTGCCCCCAATAACAGGTTATGGAATGTGCCACCTGGACTTTTAAAGGAGAAGACGCCACTTACAAATATTTGGAAAATAACCCAGCAATTTAAATCTAGAAGACACCCTAAATTATGGAATTGACTCTGACATCTTCTCTGCCCTGGTCTCATATTTTCATTCTATGACACTTGCATAGGACACCCTCATGGCTTATCTACACTCCCACTTTTCTCACTTCCTCCTTCTTAAAATTCGCCTCACCCCCTCTAGAACCCCTCTCAACACCCTCATTGACAGTAGTGCCACAGACAACTTCATTGATGAAGCATGGTTTACTCTTGCCCCAGAACTTGCTTAATGACTCCCAGTTCCAGTGCAGCTCTGCCTCTTCAATGAGGATGCCTTTATGGCAGGGGATGTTACTCACTTATATGCCTGTTACTTTTGCCAATGGACAGACTTACACTCTTTGGATGTTGATTACCAAATTCCACCCCTCTGCATCCCTAGTCTTAGGGCTTCCATGGCTCCAAGACACCAACCTCCACATCAACTGATGATATCTCACCCTCTGCCTGACTTAGAAGCTAATGCCCAATGATTAGCAGCTCCTCTTTGGTATCTTTCACTCTCTGGAACTAACCCTAAGAGACTCCCTGGACAGGCCTCCACCACTCCCTGGGCTCCAGTCTTGCTCATTCCAATCCTTTGTCATCAATGCTAGGCTAGATGGCACCCCAGAATTAATATTGGCCCTCATCAACAGTGGAGCTACCAGAGTCTTCATTAGTGATGCCCTTGACCTTCTTTATGATCTCCTCAACCAACTTCTCCACTTGCAGCACCTCAATGGTGCCCCTTCCTCCTCTGGCCCCATCTTTAGGTTTCACTTGGGACACATGACCCTAGACAATAGTTACAAGTTCACCTCTAACTTCCTGGTCACATGACTCCACAAATCAACTCCAATGGTGCTGGAACTACCCTGACTACATAACATAAATCCTGACATTAATTGAAAAATGCTTACAATAACTTTCCCAAAACCTGAAGACTACTCCTCAATTACCATATACCTCTAGGCCCTAAAAAGCAACCTGGTGCTTCATGCCCCCAAGGTGGTAGCCATGCCTCCCAGCCATACACTGCCAATGCCTGCTCAAACTTGCAAGGCCTCTGCTCAACCCCCAAACAGTCTTTGAAACAAATACAAAGAGGCAAACTACCTGAGCTGTTCCAGACACATATCACACCCACTTCAGCCAATGCATTTATAACTCCAATTAACCTGAATGCACTTGACATTAGGGTCATTGGGGCCACCTCCTTTGCCCATCTCATAAGGGATGGAATCCCCATGTTTCAGCTACACACCTTGCCATCTCTTCCAGAAAAACATTTATGAGGGAATGCTATCCCCCCAAAAAAGAAAACTAAAGAACAAATCCTCCAAGAAGTAGTTCCCCCAGAGTATTATGAATTTGCTGATATATTTTCTAAAGGCAATGCTAAAGAAATTCCTCCTTACCACCTTTATGACCATATGATTGACCTCAAGGAAGGAGCCACCCCCCCTTTTAGTAAGGTCTACAACATGTTGGAAGTCAAACTCTGGGCCCTCAAGGACTACCTTGATGAAATGCTCAGAAAAGAATTTATCTGACCCTCCACCACTGCCATCGGAGCCTCAGTTCTATTTGCCAAGAAGAAGAATGGTTTGCTCCAACTCTGCATTGACTACTGGGGGTTCAATAAGATCACCAAGAAGAACTGGTACCTGCTTCTGCTTATTGGCAATCTGGTCAACCAACTCTGCAGCACCAAGGTTTATACAAAAATCAACCTCCACTCTGGCTATAACAACATCCACATCACCCTGGAATATGAGCAGAAAACTGCATTCTGTACATAATATGGTCTGTTTGAATACCTTATAATGCCCTTTAGAATGACTAACTCCCCTGCCACATTCTAATACTTCATAAATGACATCTTCCATGACATGAGCAACATTTTCATAATTATCTACCTGGACAATATCCTCATTTACTTTGACTTGAAGAAGAACCACTGGAAGCATATCTAGCAGGTCCTTGGACACTTCCAGGAGCACAACCTCCACACTAAACCCAAGAAATGTTCATTTCATACAGAAGAGGTTGAGTATCTTAGCATCATTGTATCCCTAAATGGTGTCCACATAGACCCTTACAAAGTTGAGGCCATTGTCAACTGGCCACAACCCCAAAATGTTAAGGAAGTACAATCCTTCTTGGATTTTGCTAATTTCTACCAGAGGTTTATAAACAACTACTCCAATATTACAAAACCCCTCAACCAGCTCACACACAAAGACATTGCATGGAACTGAGACAGCAAGTGCCAGAGCATCTTTAATCTGCTCAAGGAGGCCTTCACCACTACCCCTGTGCTTTGGCACTATAACTCTGCCCTCCCAATCATCCTAGAATGCAATGCCTTCAACTACACCATTGCTGAAATTCTCTTGCAGATGGAAGCCAATGGTGGAGAGCCCTGGCCAATTGCTTTCTATACCTGGTCCATGATCAATGCCAAGCTCAACTATAATATCTATGACAAGAAGCTCCTTGCCATCATTGAAGCCTTTAAACAATGGCAAGCCTATTTTAAGGGAGCCCAGCACCAAATCCAGGTCTACTCAGATCACAATAACCTGTAGTATTTTACCATAACCAAGCAACTCAGCTGATGGCAGGCTTGATGGTCTGAAATCCTCTTGGAGTATGACTTCACAATTTAGTATTATCTGGGACAACTTGGAGCTAAACCTGATGCCTTTATCTGATGACCAGACATTTATTTCAAGAAGTTGTTTGAAGTGGAATGCAATGCATTCAATCATTGCATAGTGATTCCTCCCAAATATCTAGATGCTGTACTGATTTTGAATGATGAAAGAATTCTAAGCCAGATACACCACACTCCCCAAGACAAGTATTTCATTGACTATGACCCCTGCAACCTCCCTAATGGAACCAACTGGGATCCTGCTTTCTCCTTGTCCCCCAATAAAAAACTCCTTCTTTAGGATGGCTACATCTATGTCCTGGATTACACCCAACTCTACTATAACATTCTTTGCCAACATCACAACTACAAGCTCCAGAGACACCCTAGGATATATAAGATCCTCCAGCTTATCTTCCAGGCTTACTTTTGGCCAGAGTTAAAGAAGGATGTGGCTCACTACATCCGATCATGCAAATTCTGCTTCCAGGCTAAGGTCCCTCAACATCAACCATATGGGCTCCTGAAACCCCTGCTAGTCAGATGACACCCCTAGTCCTCCATATTCCTAGATTATATCATTGAACTCCCAGAATTAGAAGGGTTTAATGCTATCCTCATTATTGTGTGTAGGCTAATCAAACAGGGCATCTTTCTACTCTGCCATATCACAAACACCACCCCAGACTTTGTCCAGCTATTCCTCAAGCATATCTTTGCCAAACATGGGCTTCTAGATGACATCATCTCTGACCAGGGCCCACTCTTTGTGTCCAAATTCTGGACTTCCCTATATAAGGCCCTTGAAGTAAAAGCTAGTCTCTTTACTGCCTACCACCCCAAAACTGATGGTCAAACCAAATGGGTCAACCAGTCTCTCAAGCAGTACCTCTGGCTGTACATCAACTACCTGCAGAACAATTGGTGCACTGAGCTCCCTCTGGTTAAATTCATCTACAATAACACATCACACTCTACCACTGGAGTGTCCCCCTTCTTTGCCAATAAGAAATATCACCTCCAACTGACATTCTCACTCTGGGACATCTCATCACACATCATTCATGAAGTCATCCAAGATCTTCAGTTCCTTTATGCATTCCTCCAGAAGGAAATCAATACTGCAAACTAGGCCTATGTGAAACATGCCAATTAAAAACAGGAAAACACCCTTGACTAGGCTCCTGGGACAAAGGTATAGTTAGATTGACACCACTTCTGCACCTGTTGGCCCTCCCCAAAGCTTGATTACAAGCGCCTTAGCCCATTCAAGGTCTTAAAGAAAGTCTCATCCCACACCTACAAGATCGAGCTCTTCCCGGGACTTAAAGGTCTGCACCTGGTGTTCCATATCTGCTTCTTGGAGTGACACCCCCCAGACCCCTTTCCCAAGCAATGCTTCAAATCCCCTCTTCTGGTCAAGATCAAGGATAAGTACTACTACAAAGTTGAAGATATCCTCAACTCCTAGAACATTTATGAATGACACCATTTCCTTGTATAATGGCAGGGATATAGCCTGGAGAACAACACTTGGGAACCATGCTAAAACCTCAAAGGCACTCTTGACAAACTTTGAGACTCCCAGCAATGGCACCTGGGAAATAACCCTCCCAAGTGCAGGACTCACAGATGACAGTAGTGGGTGTAACCCCTGCCTCTGGGCTGAGTAGGGATTCAACTCTCATGTATACCTTCTATTCCCCCTCTCTAAAAAATTTTACTCTCTTTTAGTTCTCTTTCACAATAATGCCCTGGAGTCTGGGCAAAGTGCTTTTTCTAGTTTTTCTGCCATCTTACTTACACTGTTTTTCAATTCTGAAAAACTAATTATATATATTTTATACATACACTAATCTATAGACAATGACAAGAAAACAGGGGCCCCTAGAGCTGGGGCCCTGAACTATCCTCACCTTTTCCCCCCTTTGGCCAGCCTTGAAAACCCTCTTCAACCCCTTCCTGGACTATACTCCTGCTATACCTCCTTGGCCAACTGATTCTAAGACAAAAGCTATTCACCCTTGTCCAAAATCTGCTTAAACCATGACTCCGGGGCTGGGACATTCCTCTGGCAGTAAGCCATCACTAGCTTCCCCAGCAGATTCAGATCCCACTCCACCCCAGGATTCCCTACCTCTGTCTGCAACCCTTCCTGCAGGGATGAGAGTGCCACAGCAGCTTCATCCAGGAGCAGGCAATGCTCCCAGGCCCAGCCTGAGGATATCAGTACTAACTTAACTGCAAAAAAAAAGGGAGCACTTATTTAGGAAGGCCATATGCCCAATTATCATATTCTAATGAAGGGCTTCAACTAACCCTAGATTTGATGAACCCTGCCCCAGGACCCCCTCTTCTCCCTAAACTACCCTCACCTTTTCCAACTCCCAGAGGGCCACCTCATAGTCCCCCTCCAGCCCCCTCTAGCATGCTGCTTCCTCCCTTGCCCTCTCCTCATGCTCCTCCCTCCCTTGGTTGACCTACCCTGAGTGCTTCTGCAGGGCCCTCAACTCTGCATCTAGTGGCCACTTGGATGAGGAAGAAAAGGTTGCTGGAGAGAGGTGCATTGGAGAAATCAGGAATGGGGTCTTTACAGACAAATACATCTTCTTAGAAGACCTTGGAGAGGAACTAGGTGATGCCTGCCTCTTTCCTTTGTCCAGGCATCCCCCCCACAACCCTCATGATCATGGATTCTGGCCTAGGTCACCTGATAGGTGATTAAAACCATGGAACAACTCTGGCCCCCCCACTTAAATGACTCTTTGGCCCTCCAATTCCTCACTAAACACCTCTACAGGCACCTTCCTCACTAGCTCCACCACCCAGTCCCACTCCTTAACCCCCATCCTCTAGGTAATTCCCTCCAGTGGCCACCCCTGCTCTCAAAAGACACAATGCACTCTCTACAGCACTGACACAGAACACTGTTTATAGTTGAGGTAACATGCCTCACACATAGCTATATTTCAGCAGGACAAAGGGCCCAGGACCTCAAACAGACAGAGGACCTGTCATCAAGCACAGTGCAAGCACTGCACCAAAATTAGCAAAGAGACCAGAGGTAGGAGACTACTTACCAGTCCATTACTCACACACCAGGCATGGGCAAGCAGACCTCAAAGCCTCTCCAGGGCCTCCCTAAATAGCTCCTGTATTACATCCACCCATGCAACACGTTGACTCTCTGGAACCTCTAAAATGGCCCCTATTGCTATCCCAGAATAATAAAAACAGGAGGCAAATAGCCTAAGGTGGGAAGGAGGTTGCAGACAAAGAGGAGGAATAGTCTTCCACACAAAAGTAGATGTGAGATAACTCAAGTGGGACTCTGGAAAAATACTGGGGCCTGCATCAGGAGCAAGCTCTAGGAGCTGGCTGGGACCCACCTTTAAGGCAGAATTATTGTGTTGTTCTGAAAAAGGAAGGTCAGTTGTAGTAAATGGACAATGCAGCAACACTTACATTGGGCAAACACTGCCACATGCATGTGGTATTGTGTGTCCCAGGCCTCCCACGCAACTAAGGGGGCCACTTCATTAGTGGGTGGGGGCATCAGAGAATGCATCAGTGTATGCAATATAGTAGAGTTGATAGTAAAATTTTTTTTCAATACATGGCAGGTCAAATGCTAGATCCCATGATTGGACTCCAGTCTGAACCACCAGTTACATGTGCCTTGGAGGGTCTTAGCACTGAGGGGGGGGTGATGTCACAATTCCCCTTTAGAGTCTCCTGGAACAACCCTGAAACCCCATTGGGACACTCTTTTGTCAAACCCACAATGTGCCCCACCTTCACAGTTGCCAATGCTGCCATTATATGCATCACAACCACCATCAGCCAACCCCTCTGGAAACCCTGCATCACAAACCCTGGGATCAACTGCTATCAATGATTGGATTGCATGACCCACTTCTGGCCATCACACATCACAGCTTCCTCTGTGCCAATTGATCACATGCTCCACATGCATGATCCAAGTATACAGTCCCTGCTCACTACTCAATGCCTCCCAGAACCCATCCCAGACACCTTAGAACTCTGAGACTTGACTCTGTAGTACTTATAGCATAGTTCCCCATTGTATTTGCTAGTCTTGATATTAACTTGAATTGTTGCATGCCCTCTTGCTTGACTAGTACATACTGACTGGTATGCTTTGACTGGCACACCTGAATAATTGCATGCTCTAAGCTTGGTATGCATTTTGCAACTTATAATTTGCTAACCAGGTCTTGTCTTAGAAACTCAGGTTCCAACTCAACCCTCCTCCAACCCTCAGCCTCTAAAACACCTGAAGCCCTGGGATCAGGTTTCATTCCCCAAAACCACCCCCCATCCACATCTTGAACCTCAGAGCCCTAGCCCTGGAGCTCTAGACATCTGAGTATTCACAGATCAAGTCCACCTTGTAAGGGCATTGCTTTCCCAGAAAGCCCCCAACTTAGCAGAATCTGATACACTGCAGATACATTTGTAACTTTGATAGCAGAATGCAAACAATTAACTCAGTATATTTTGTACTGAATACACAGGGCAAATCATGCCCTTATTAACTAAGTGCTACTATATGTGCCATGGCATAATACTCCAGTCATGCCTGTGTGGTGAATTTTGTTACCTCTAAGTATAATTTCCAGAAAACCTGCAATCACATGATATAAGCAGTTTTAACCAGTGATCCTCAGCTTTAATATTATCATCCATTAATGTATGGCTTTTTCCAAATGGCCATTAGATTGATTGGCTTCATCTTCATCAAGAAATTGCAAAGCCTCAACTTCTAGAGCTGCAAGCTCTTCTGGCATCTTTTCAAGAAAGTATTCTATTATTTTAGTAGTAGTTATGCCCAATGGGGCTCACTTAGCCCCATTATTCCACTTTGGGGGCATATATGCTCCAACTTGCATCAGTGGTTTGTTAGCTAGCAAAGCACCTACTATGCTAAGCAATTGTCTTGCCTTATCTGTAGAACCTTTAGATGCTAGTTGACTGGATCATTAAAGTTCTCCTTGTGAGAGGAGTTAATCCTTCTAGCATCCTGTCTCATGACTACTGCTGGCCCTCACTAATAAGTGCCTCAGCTTTACAAGCCTCTTCACTTAGAATCAGATCAGGCTCAATCTATTGTCAATGTAGTCTACATAAAAAAGTAAGCTGCTTATAAAGCAGCTAAGTGATGTAATATATAGTAAATTAAATATTTAAATAATAAAGATAACTATAATTAAACTATGTGGACATGTCCACATAGTGTGCTGCACCCTGCTACAGGCAGCAGTCTATGATGGGAAGATCAAGCCTACCTACATTCCTTCTGAAGTCATAGCCACTGATTTCCTCACCAAACCATTAACTCACACCACCATTGACAAGTTTCAGCATTAGATGAGGATGTTGGGGAATTCTCCAAACACTAATTTCAGTGACACTGTGGATCTCATCAAGTGGGAGTGTTGAATGCCTACTGATAGATGAGGAGTGCACTCAGCACACATGACCATAATATTATTTTTACTCCCTAGTACTGTTGTTTCCTTCATTCTGAAGCACAACAACACTAGGTATGTATTTACTTTACATCACTCAATACATTCATTCCAAAGCATGACAATACTAGGCCGTCTACTGCTGCTTAGGTGTGATTTTGCTCCTGCTACACACTACCAGCTGCAACATCAGCAAGACATCATAAAATTCAAGTACTGACTATTCAATATACAAGACTTGAAGCTTATTGTCTAGAGACCCTCCAGTATCTTTGAAGATAACAAGTATTTCACTTTATTGACCCTTTGGAGTGTCAAGGCATGAAAACATGTCCACAGAATCGCACCGCTTTATTTTGAAGGATGAGATGAACATTTTCAGCAGAAGACTGTGTTGAAGAGAGAAATGAGCTTTACATGAATGTGTTGGGAGCATGAGCAAGTGAAGGAGGTTTAAAGGTAGTAAATGCACGAGAACAACTCTGGTCCCTTCCTATTTTGGCACTGAAGAAAAGTGATGGAATGTTCCATCTTGAAAACATCCTCAACCATTTGTTCTCCATATTTATGCAGGACTCAGAAGACATGTACATCAGGATTTATATGAATACTTATTAGACTATAGGATCTTGACATACATCACAGTGGATGTGACTAATAGCCGATATCGAGAGTTTTAATATTTGATAGGTAGACATCAGTCAACACTTGTAAAACTAACTCCTGCCTGATACGTATGGTGCACCATACTTGCGTTGTTCTCTTCCACTTATGTTGTCTCTGACAGCTGTCTTCCCTTTTATCCACAACCTTCCAATAAATTGGTACAAGTGGAAGTGATCTCAATCGCGAGAAGGCACGAGAAGCCCAGAAAGACTAGAGCCGCTGACAGCTGTTAGCCACGGAGCGCATACAACTACAGAGAGACTGTGCCCAAGAGTAGTCCACATAATTCAAAAAAAAAAAGTGTAAGCCGACTGCCAGTTGGTCTTCACTAACGGAGAAAACCACACTAAACAAAATGGAATGGACTATATTTTGTGGTGGAAAAGTTAATTCTAGTTTGACGCAGTCCTCAATTTAAGTATTTCTTGTATAAGGTTTCTACCTGTCAGCTCCACACAATGCTGTGTCATGATTGCTTTTGAGTTCGGTCTCGTTGTAAGCAACCTGCTTACAAGTATGCCTCGGAAAACTCAGGATTACCGTGACTGCGCTTCAAACTTGACACTTAAAGAAATGCCAGAACGCGATGGCAAATCTCAAGTACTTGCATAAAAACCAGCAGCCTCGAATTCATGTGGACGTGCTCCTTTGGTTCCAAACGTCATGACCAGCATCGAAGCCTACAAATCCGCAAGAGCTGCACTTATTGATGCCGACAGATCTCTGCGACGCGATCACCAACAGCGTACAGAGGTTGAAGTACGCGCGGATAGCATTGTGAGAGCCATTCGCACTGAAGAAGCAAGTACGATTTGGAATCAAGAACATGCGTCTATTCCGCACACATTTCCTGGGATGGAATTCTTGACAGGTGGGTCGTGTGGATCGGTCCCTCTGTTCTCCTATTGAGAGCGATGTGGAGGGCGAGAAATTATAGTGAAGACGAAGTTGTTTGCGCTTTTGAGCAAAGTGAGTTGTCGCCTGCCCAAGCGCGAACAAAATTACAACTTTGGTCTAGATGCCGAAAGGCGCACTCCTTCATTGCCACTTGGATGCGACTGTTAATGCAGTTGTGTTACTCAAACTCGCCCTGGAGCAGCCTGCTCTTCACCTTTGCGTTCAGGAGCGAGTGACTGCCGCGAATATCCGTTCAATATTACCTACATTTAGGGCTCTACCCCGAGATAATTATTCTGAAGCACCTGGAATAACTCAAGAATCTTATGCTGCTGGGAGCTGGGTTTCTCTCAAGAACGCGAGAGAGAATTTCGCCCTTGAGCTTGGAGGTTCTGAGGCTTTTGATAGTTGGATCATTGGTTCAATGATGATCAACCCGACCGAGGCATATGTGACGCACAACACCTTTACAAAGGTGGTATTATTCATCTTGTCTGGATTCGATAGTGGCACTGATTTTGAATTCAGATATGGCAGAAGTTTTCAAGCACGTTTGTAGTCTCAAAAGTGTGTAACATGAGATTCTTCACTCATTGGGCTCTTTTGACAAATGTTAGGGACTAATCTACTTTGCACCAATCTTTCCTGACTATGTCCGAGAATTCCTGGAATCTTCTATTGAAGATGGGATCAACTATATCGAAGCGCGAATTAACTTTGTGCCAAAGTACGTGCTAGATTTGACGATACTATAACACTCTCATCCTACATGAAGACATATGAGGGGCGAAGATGGGCAAAAAAACGTCCCGCATCGCGAGTGGCTCCTCATGTTTGATCGAGTTTTAAACGAGGTCAAAGCCGATATGCAACGACAGGGTAGAGAAGATGAGTTTCTAGGCGCCAGGGTGAGCTCTTGTAGTGCAAAACAAGACAAACACTGAGTATAAATATAGATCATCTACTCTATCATTCGTTTCATGACTCCCAACAAACTAAATTGGTACTTGGAGGATTGCATTGCTCTGAAGAAAGAGTTCCCTCATCTGATCGCAGGTCTTCTCAGCCTGTTTTTCAAAAAGCTTCAGTTTCACTCACCTGTTCACTAGGTTTTGACCTGGTCGGGAACGAAAATCAATTGAAGCCTCTCATATATTACATTGAGCCTCTTCTTCGTTTTCAAGAACGCCAAAAGGAAGAAAGGGTTGATATTCCTTTCATCTTCCACGCTGGAGAAACCTTAGGGGATGGCACTCATGCGGATGACAATCTCTATGACGCTCTCCTGTTAGGAACCAAGCGTATTGGTCATGGGTAGGTCATTCGATGGCAAAAAATAAGTACAGTGCCCTCCAACCTCCAGATTAGATACTCGCTTGCGAAACATCCAAAGATTGTGGAGGCTTGTCGACAAAAAGGAATTGCGGTCGAGGTTTGCCCAATATCGTACGTCGTAATAGGATTGCATATATCTATTCCCCTTGCATGTCATTCAATACCCCTTCTTCAGAAACGAGATTCTCGTCAGTTCTTTTTTTTTTGTCATTTCCAAGTACCTTATTTTCCACTTGCAGAGGCTGACTTCTTCTATGCCAATGCATATACTTCCTAATCTCGTTAACAGTGGCATACCCGTAGCTCTCTGTTCTGATGATCCAGCCTTGTTCGGGAACATGGGCCTTACGTTTGACTTTTACCAGGTGATTGCAACAGTTCCAAGTTCAAGGGCTGTCCTGATGTGACATCCTTAGGTCCTAGTCTCAAGTGAATTGACCGGCCTCGGCACACTGGGACAATTTGCAAAAGACAGCCTAGAGGTAATTGATCTGCTATTTTTTGATCTATCTTTTCATACTAACGGATATCCATGCCATTAACAGCACTCCACACTAAGTGTTGACGAGAAACAGCATGCAATTGCCCTTTGGGAGAAACGATGGACCAGATTCATTGATGACATCGTGACTGAATCAGTATAACTAAATACTGGACTATGTAGCGAGACTTGACGTCAAGAGGATGTGTAAGACGCAATTCAACTTGTAAAAGAATCTCACATTTTACAAAGAAACTGACGTTGAGAACTCTCAATATTTGTAGTCAAAGTTTCTGTGAAACATGAAAGACAATGGGGCGACCCGGGCTTAGGGTCTTCATCTACACAACTATTAGAGGCTTTAATGTTCGCATAAAGAAATTTGGTATGAGTGAAATGCCTTGTCCTGTGTCAACGCATAGGTCTTCCGTTCCTCCATCAAGTCAAGCCTTAACTTCTTTGCCTCCGCCAGCCCAATCGGGAACTCCTCTACGTACCCGATAATGTGTTCTCTTACCTTGGCAGGAAGTTGAGAAATCGCGCTTTCTTTGTCGTATATAGCGCCGGCCCACCAATCTCTCTGTTGCCATGGTACATTTGCGGTAGAGATGATGTGAATTTCGGGATCTACAAGAAAAAAGGCCAGGATCTTACGGTGACCAGGTTTCGTGGGGTCTTCCAATTGGAACGATTGAACTTGGTGCTGGAGGATGTTTGGCCAAGTGAGAAGGCGTCCTTCGGGGGTATCCACAGTTCCAACATCTTGAACAAGGGAACCATCGCTTTCGCAACCAAAAACCGCTCGAAGCCGGCCATCATTGTCTTGCTCACATGCGATATCCGCTTCTGCATTTGACAGCTGGCGGAATGCAAGTCTACTCAAGGTAATATTGTGATTGTCATAGTAGTATATCGCGGATGCGCAAATGTGTTCGTTCTGATGAGCTGTAAGTCAAAATTAACGGCCAAACAAGCCAAGTACCAGTTGACCCTCTACGTGCCAGGAGCCTCCTTCATAAGTAGGCTTTTCAGGCGTGAGGTGGATGTTTGCAAGTTTGACAATCACTTGAAGACCGCTTTTCGCGTAGTCTCGGAAGATATCGACAATATTTTCCGGTTTCAGTCCGTCGATACCGCCATGATGATCCTGCGACTCAAAGGCCTTCGGAGGTTGAAAAACGCCAGGCTCTGGAAGAATAATCTTCGGGTTGCCACAATACCCTCGTTCTTTTTGTTCATGAAAAGCATCTTCATCTTCCCTTTGGGTTTCATCCGTCTCAGTACATGCGTCTGAATATGTATCACATGTACATCCGTGATATTGGACACGATCCCATCCAAGGCCTCCCAAGTTCATGACTTTCAAGGATGAAAGCGTAAGATTCCACAAGGGGATTGTATGGCTAATGATTTTTTCTATAACTGTATAAAGGTCTTTGTGCTTTCGCGGGTGTAAATTATTAATGTAACTGACAATCCTGAGCAGCGATGCAATCAAAACAGAAGCCAGGAAGTACTGAAATTAATTTCTTACTTCACAGAATTTCTACCACTTGAAAGAGCGAGATCGCAGGGCAACCATTGAAATCGACAGCTGAATGGTTTGCTGATGTTGCCTTCTTCGTGGAACCTCCATAGTCCTCCGCTGCTTTCAGCATGGTCTTCTGGTGGGATACTAACAATTTCTCCTCGGCCGCTCTCTTCAATGCAATTATCAAGTCCGATAGTAGCACAAGGAAGAATCTTGCTTCGGCCATATACCAAGGGATACATAGATGGATGGACAAGATCAAGGACCTTCCCATCAGACTGGGGATGCCAATCCTGTAGCCTTCTCGAGTGGCGCGACAGCTTTTTTCAATGATTCTTTCAAAGAAGTTGGAATGGCCGTGTCAGATTTGACGACGTCTCCGTTGAAAACGCTGATGGCCCCCGTTTTTTCAAATATCTCTGTCTTGTACTGCAGCTCGTCTCTGCACCAATCCGCCATTGCCTCTGTTACATCTGCGCCAGAAGACATCATCTCTGCTCGCCATTTCTCCCAAGTGTCGTCATTGAAGATCTTAAGAAATGGTATGTGTGGTTGGCCCCAATTGTGGCTTGGACTACAGGTCTCATTACCTTCACATGCCAACTGGGTTTGTCGGTGATTTCGTTCATAATATTCAGCATGGTGAATTCACGAAGGGTCGTGAGGGGTGGCCTTAAGCGCTTTGAGACGAGACAAACCTAGGATCAATGAATACCTACATCCTGGATTGCATGTCCCTGTCATTCAACGCGTTCTGAAAGAGTTCATCTGACGATTCCTTATAATTGAGTGGTAATCCGAAGCCTGGAAGGAGCACTTGGGAAGACATGAATGTAGTATTGATTGTTGCAATGGGTATCGCAGGCTGTGAGATATTACTTTTGGCATCAATTATAGTGAGTGTGAACTGTTGGACGCATTGAGAACTGGCAGGCTTTGATCTTCTGGACTCAATTCGAACATTTAACGACCTGAGTTACCTTGCAATCGCTGATTAACATAACAACACCAGATCCGTGGCCCAAGACTACGATTCATCGATTGTACGGCGCGGAAAATTAACTACCTGAGTACAGCTAGTATAGCTAACATCTATATTTTTACCTGATGTGTATGATCATACATTCGCGAGAGAAATCTCCCCGTAACTGATTTTACGTGACACTCGCACGATTTACTGATCGAAAAGAAATCAAACTAGATAATCATGCATCACGTCGTTTGTCCATACCACTGAAAGTGGGCTTCGGCCTCTGAATCACGCCCAGAATGACACCCAAGACGTCGCACTCTCAGAAGACAACTCTTCTTGTACTTTCAAGGGGGTGCCAGCTTGATCATATGTTAGTTTGGCAACTTTTTGGCGCGGACAAATATAGTTTCAGTAACTGTGGGTGAAGTAGACGAACTTAACTACCCAGCGTGAAAACCTTAAAATTGTGTGTGACATAATGGACTTGTATCCTGAAGGACGAATCATTGTGAGTTGCCGCAAATGTTTGAAAAATCCGGCGAATGGGTGTTTCTGTCAGCATAGATGAGATGCGTGATAGAAGCGGGAAAATAATGATAAGTCGCATAGGGATCCAAGCCGTCAAAGAAAAGTCGTGTCAAGAGGGTCAAAAGTAGAAGGCTGGATGTGAGATCTACCTGACACACTTTGAGTTGAACGCTTTCAGAAACTCTATCGAAGCGGTAAATGGTGGCCAATCACTGCTGGCAGCCAATACTTTTTCCTCAGAATATGGTGACAAAGAAATGTGTCATGCCATTTCTTGTACACTTATTTTCTAAGGAAAAAGTATTGGCTGCCAGCAGTAACGAGAGTTCTCTTTTGCCTGTGTTGATTCATCTTACAGGTTAAACCAACTGGACATTTTCGAATAATCCCAATAGTCCGTTAAGTTAGCTGATCGACCTCCACACATGATGATATACGCTCGCTCCTTTGGTTCTTCGTCGTAAATATAGTGAGTGGAACAAAGGTTCAATATGACATACCTCGAGTCTTGTGAGATAACACAGCATCATCTCTCCGTAACCCATGCGGATCTCGGGACCATACACTTCGGGGCGACGAATGGTCTTTGTACAACATGATGCGATACTCATCCACAAAGCCTTGTAAGTGGTATGGGATGATCCAGTTTAACCACCGAGCGAACCCTATAATGTATGGTACCCTCGTACCAGGCCAGATCGGTGTAAGGAATGTCACCGATGTCAAGCTAGAAGTCAAGACGGCGGCATCTTTGTCATCGAGGGTGGCGAGATCCTGGAGGTATTGTTCGTAGGTTCTGGAGGAGAATCGGAACATAATTAAAACGGAAGATCATCACAACCTCATAGAGATAGATATCCACGATATCGCGGAAAGCTTTAGAACCAGAGAAAGAGATGGTTTTGTTTTCGTAGCATCCATGGGTTGTTGCATTGTGGTCTTCAAGAAGACAGAGGGAGAGGCCTCTTGCCTCTGATTTCAATGAGAAAAGCCATACTTGAGGTAATTAAGAGTGACCATTTTAAACCATATCATTAGTGACGAACAGAAGGCAACGTCGGAGGAACAGTATTACAGTTGATCATAACAGAGGTAATTGTCTCACTTGACCTGACAGAGCCAGGGTACTGGCAACGGGCTTTGATACCACAATTGCGTGGCCGTTGCCGGGAATCTATCTACCTACCTGCGACTACATCGCTCGTAGGTACTATTTTCCTACTTCAAATGTTTCCATACACAATCTATTTTGATAATCCTCGAGGAATATTGGACTTAACGCTTATGTAATGTAGAGGCGACTTGATACGTGGTGACAGTAACGAGCGTAGAGGCCTTGCTCTGTGACAGTCCCGACCCCGTTGTCGACCAAGGTATGTATTTTTCGCTGGGTCTACCATGCATCATCCACCTCGCATCCCCCTCACTTCCCTCCTCCATCCTATCTCAGACTCCTTATACAAACCACATCCAAACTATCCGAGCACATCATCATCCACACGCTCCTTAGCTGGCCCATCCCGATTCGTTGACCTTCTGACTTTTGAACTAAACGGCCATGCCAGACGCTGAATCGAACAGGAAACGGTCCCGCTCTCCGTCCGACAGTGACACTCCTAAGCAATACAAGCGTGTTAATACAGGCACGACAGTAGGTGCGGATGAGGGCGCGGCCAGTGGTGCAGGCTCTGTATCACTTTCATCCCCTTCGGACGTAACAATGGTCGATGCTCAGGCTATTGGCGCTGACGATAATGTCGGATCAACCTCCGGTCTAGTTCAAGGTAAAAACAAAGACAGCAAGTCGGGCGATGTTATCTCCCGCGATGGCAAGTCAGATAGTGTAACCACTTCTGGCGAGCCTTCGTCTTCCACCGCGCCCCCGCCTCCATCCGCGATGATTCACATGCGTTGTTTGATTGTGACTCAGGATGCATCTATCATCATTGGCAAGGGCGGCTCGCACGTAAATGAAATCCGCGAGAAGAGTGGTGCACGTGTCATGGTTTCTGAGAGTATACCAGGCAATCCAGAACGCATTTTGAATGTCAGTGGACCTCTTGATGCTGTGTCCAAGGTTGGTGAATCATGATATGCTATTCAAAGTATCTTATCAACTCTATAACAGGCATTCGGCCTCATTGTCCGTCGTATCAACGATGAACCATTTGATGTGCCTTCTGTTCCTGGCAGCAGAGCAGTGACCATTAAATTTATGATACCCAACTCGCGCATGGGCTCCGTTATCGGAAAGCAGGGCTCAAAAATCAAGGAAATCCAAGATGCGAGTGGTGCCAGATTGAATGCTAGTGAGGGAATGTTACCTGGATCGACAGAGGTAATGCCGTCGCTTGCCACTGTCCCATTCGTGTAATTTGACTTTCGAAACAGCGTGTGCTCAGTGTTGCTGGAGTTGCTGACGCCATACACATCGCAACTTATTACATTGGAAATATTCTCATCGAGGCCCAGGAGCGAATGCCTTCTTCTTCAAATTCTAGTTATCGCCCATCTAACTCTCGCCGACCAAATTATGGCAGCTCTTCTTACGTTCCAGGATACCAGAACCCCTCACCTTACGGACCTCCATCTCACAACCCGCCGCAGCAGCTCCAGACCCAACAGATCTATATCCCGAACGACCTGGTCGGTTGTATCATCGGGAAGGGAGGCAGCAAAATCAATGAGATTCGACACATGAGCGCGAGCCAGATCAAGATCATGGAGCCCGGCGCTGTCGGTGTTGAAATGAACGGCGTACCGGCGCCGACGGGCGGTGAGGGCGAACGATTGGTCGTTATTACTGGTCAGCCCGCGAACATCCAGATGGCAATACAACTCTTGTACCACGTAAGTTTCCGTGGATGAGAATCATGTACATAATAGGCTGAGTTTCGGCGCAGCGACTTGAACAGGAGAAACAGAAACAACTTCGTGCAAGTACTTCCTCTTGAAGCTTCAAGGTTTTTTTGTGTTGCATAATCACTGCCTTAACCGGAAGTTACATCAGAGCATGTAGCTCGTCTGGACTCTACTGTAATCCTTAGTTATCCGTTTTCGTACATCTTGACCAAAACCATATGATTGCACAATTATTATGTAATTATTCACAATGACGGAAAAGAAATAATAATTTTTGCTGGAACAACCGTTACATCAAAATTTCGTTGCCTTCCTCCTCAAAACGAAAGGGACTATAGTGCTTATGGCTTCAATACTCAAGGTACAGAAAGCAAATGCGGCCAAAGCTGATTCCAAAGGTAAAAGGAAAGCGAATGACATGGATGTTGATCAAGACGCAGAAGTCGTTGCGCCCAAACGGAAGAAAAATAAGCAACGCGTCTTACTACTCTCCTCTCGCGGTATTACGCATCGTATGAGACATCTGATGAATGACCTTGAAGTGCTCTTGCCGCATGTAAAAAAGGGTAAGTAGCACCTTCCTGAGTTGCTGGTGGAAACAGCTGACATTCATCCCAGATTCAAAACTCGATTCCAAATCGCAACTTCACCTCCTCCCTGAACTCGCAGATCTCAACAACTGCAATAACACGCTTTACTTCGAAGCACGTCGGCATGAGGACTTATATCTTTGGGCAGCAAAAACCCCAAATGGCCCCAGTATAAAAATGCATGTCCAAAATGTGCACACCATGGACGAGCTTAAAATGACTGGAAATTGTCTCAAGGGCTCGCGGGGTCTTTTGAGCTTTGATAAGGGTTTTGACGAAACTGAGTGGGGCCGCCTGACGAAAGAAGTGTTTACACAGGCAAGTAGCCGGATTTGCTGTTATCAGGCGTATCAATGCTATTGTTCTCAGATTTTCGGGGTACCGTCTACAGTGCGGAGGGCAAAACCCTTCATAGACCACATTCTTACATTTTCACTACTTGATTCGAAAATTTGGTTCCGTAATTTCCAGGTTCGCATCGTCATCAGTTTATATCCATTGTGTTGCTCAATTCGTTGGTCCATTGTTCCGCCAGATCATTGAGAAGGACCCTTTACAGCCCAACGGGCCTCCACAGACGACGCTTGTTGAGATTGGGCCGCGATTTGTGCTTACCCCGATTCGGATTTTCGAAGGGGCATTTAGCGGCGCGACGGTATTCTCAAACCCTGGTCAGCTCATGCATTTACTCACACAGATCAGAGGCTGATCGGTTGTCTTCAGAATTTGTGTCACCGTCTGCTGTTCGCTCGGCACTGAGACGAGAAAAGGGTCATAAATACGGTCAGCGCAAAGATGCAGTAGAAGAAGGCCAAAGGAGAAAGGCGATGCGTATGCGCGAAGAAGATGAATTAGCTGTGCACAAAGTGTTTGCGTGAGAGTGCAGGGTTGGTAGTGACCTCGAACTAAAAACAGAGAACAATGGCAATTGTCAAAAGCATGCTTAGTAAGCAGAAACAAAAGGAAAACCAAAGTAGGAACATTGATATTGTGGGTGCGTCTGGCGCTGAGATTTCGAGAATGCCTCTTGTTTTCCTTCAAGGGTCCTTATTTATACGCTTAACATGAGAGTCAATACTTTGTTGTATCTCATCCATCCCATCGTCGCCTCTCACAATGTCAGTCTCCATAGATGTCGTGCCGAGCGCGGACTCAATCGACATGATTGGTGACGCTGACCCATTGTAAATCCTTTTGATCTTTCCTCTCCGTCCCCAGCTCATTGCCTAATCTTCAGGTCAAATTATTCACTCTCTGGTCATGTCTCCATTGCCCTAACTTCCCCGTACACTATTTACGGGCCGCGGCGGACGGCTCGTATTCTGCTTCACTCTGTAACTCTCACTTTTGAGGGTCAGTCTGAGGTTATAACGCCACAGACCGGGTATGTCGCTGTGCGATTGTGCACAGAGACTCATGATATCATACTACCTGAGCCGGTCGAGATGAATAATGAAGGTCATGAAGATTCTGGAAAACCTTGTAGGTCTTATAACTTACTTGTCTATTGCTCCTCTAAATGCAAGATTCAGGTTATTGGCATGCTCTTTTCAATATGTCCATACCTGGATGGCTTCCTCCGTCAGCAGATTTTGGAGTTGAGGGTACAGGGGTCCGATATACATTGTTTGCAGAAGTCAAGTATACCGTGGTCTGCGACAATGACAACAACTCTTTTTCCTTGCTATGTTCTCCTTTCCGGTCTCGTATTAGACACGTGGAAGCCCGAAAACTTATTATCCTCAAGCGACTGATTGCCCCGGACGAAGATTCACCGACACATGACGATATGGTACTTCAACCGCGAATAACCTACTTGATTAATGCGAATTATTCCAAAGATACCAAATTTCCTGCCACCCTCTTTTCTACCCTCCAGGTTCTTGCAACCGTCCCAGAACACATCAATATCGATCACCATGTCTTCCCTGTCACCATTCGGATGCGTACAAAGGGTTTGCCGGCAGACGAATGCAAAAGAATTCAAGTCAACTCGGTATCTATCGATGTCGTTCAAAAGGAAAGATATAGGTCAGTGCGAATGATCATGATCCTTGAGTCAAGTTCCGATTTCGTTTACTTTCAGGTCAAGCGTTGTAGAAGGTTACCGCCATCGCCATCCCATGTCTCCGCCTAAACAGCAACCTCCGCATCTTCCTCTTCGGGATCCTCATCCAATGGCAGCCATCTATGAATCAGGTCTCAGTGGCTGTATTGCGCATAATAGAAACGTTTCTCGTGAATTTTCTATTCTCCCCCCAGATGAACCTGGGTTCCATTCTCTCGGCGAGGACAACTATCCCTTCGCCAAAGATGCCGATATACCTGTCGAATGGCAAACCTGGTATACCTTGGAGAGCACCGTGCCCTTCGTACACCGTGTTACCGATGACGACACGCTTGGATGGGCTGGATCCACCATCATCCGGCCGAGTCTTTATTCGCCTCTTATCAGCATTCTTCATGAAGCTGTCGTCAAATTGGACTGTGCATACACACTTCCAGAGACTGGTGAAATCGTTGCCGAGCGAATCACATTCTCGATCCCTCTTCGTTTTCAGTTTTTTGCGCCGGATACTCAATTATCTACCAGTGTGCCAGGGCCTGTGCCCACTCGGTCTGGGTCGCCCGTGCTCTCTTTGTCCTCTCCAAAACCATACACATCCAGTCTCCCTGCATACTCGCAATTGTTCGACCGCAATGGTGATCGCAAGATCGACCATACCATGCCTCTTCCGCTCTATACTCCCCGAGCATCACCTAGCGCGTTCTCGTCTTCTCTAAGTCTTGACTCTGACGTGGAATCTGAGGCGGGGGAGTCTGAAAGCGTAGAGACACGAGAAATAGGTCCTCTTTTGTCTGGTCGTTATCGCGACGACTCATATTGTACATAATCATCCCCCACCCACAATCGCATTCACACACTAAGCTGATTATTGTAATTTAAAACCTCTTACATGTATTGTATCATTTCTGCTTGCGCCTGCCGAGTTCACGCGTTCTCATTTCCAGTATCGCATTTACTCTGGACATACAAACCTTAATATACCTGTATTTGTATCCGTATCACCTCTTGCGCTTATTAGTCTCGCGTCCGAAGTAAAATAATAACTCGCTCAATGCGTGACTGGCCACCCTAGCACTCTGAATTGATTTCTCATTTTTTAAAAAAATATTCCTTCCTTGGAGATTTTCCGCTGTTCTCACCATCGCGGGGAGGAGGGTATTCTTAGTCAATAGACAGATCTTGTTCCGGAAAGAGACAATGAATTTCCACAATAAGATCATTGTCTATTGCCCTCCGGCATTTGGAGTGAGTTCTTCCCCAACGAGAATGACCTCAAGGACCAAAGGTTTATTACGTGAACACGCGGAATATAAAGGTCTTCATGATCAGCCATTCACTCGGGATTGATGTTGCTATACAATGAACAACAAGCCAAACCAGATGAAGGGGTGGCAACGGATCTAAGAAAAGACTTACAATGCATGTAATCTCAAGATGACAAGTAGCATCGGTCGTGTCGTTCTACTCTTTCGGCACCGCAAAAAGCGACAATAATACCAGTCATTTAAAGTTAACCCCCCGCGACTGCCGGGAGATAATTTTCGCCAATTCGACGGCTCAAAGCCATGCCAAGAAACAATGGTTCAGACTAGAAGGGATGGGATGCATCCGGATGGAAACGAAAATCGATGCTTGCGTCATGGCGAATATGGTAAGTGGACCCTCGCATATATTTCTTCATGGCCATTTTGTCACTCGGGACGTGAAGGATAAAGTGCGAGCAATGAAAAAAAAGTTGAGACTTTGTCAGCCTGATTCAGAATTTTGTGGAAAAAGAGAGGTTATAGAGAGGAAACGCTTCTTTATCTCTGCTGGCAAGTCTGCAGCAAGAGTTCACCGTGGAATCCAAGAAGGTGCTGAGTATTATGCTCAAAGCATGTATATGTTTAGTCAGGACGCGCAACAAACAACGCGTCTTGGGGCACGTGCCTCGCGTTTGTTTTGCGCTTACCCATGTCCGACGAGAGTGATCTCGGTGCGTCTTCCAGGCTAATCTTGTTAAATGCATACCCATTCTCCATTCCAGGTGGCCTCAGGCCTACAGCTCCAGTAGCTCGGGTGAAGACTACTCGAACTACCAAACCCCCCAGTCACACCGAGGCCGGCCCGTCATCAAAGCCATCGAAAGGGCGTAAGAACGTACCACAACCCGCAGCAAATAACTCAGACATTGAGGAAGTGACCGTCCCAAGTGGTCCATCCAACTTGACCACCGTCGACGCCGAAAATGTCGAACCGACTCAAAAGACGCAATCTCGGCGCGCTTCTGCTACGCCTGTAGCTAATGGGAGGACAAACGCGAAAGGGAAGGGAAAGGCTAGGTTTATTCAGACAAAATCCGCCGCCAGGAAGCCAGTCGATGACCCCATGGATGTGGATCCGATATTAGTTCCAGATGAAACTGAGGAGGAGCATGAGCCTAGGCGGCAGGGAACGACGAAACCTGGTGGCCGCCTCAAACCCACCAAGGTGCGTAGGAAAGAAGCTGATGAGATAGCTAGACTGACAGAGCAACTTAAACGGGTGCGTTTCAGCCATTCTCATCTTACTAAGATGGCCAGTGACAGTATGTCATAGGCACAAGACCAGATTGCAACGCTCTCTTCACAGCTAGAAGAAGCATTTAACACGCGAGAGACAGAACCTGAGAAGTTGTATAGACTTCAACAGGCGCAATTTGAGGCGCAATTGAAATGTACGTGTGGCCGCTCCACGCGAGAACAGAAGAAAATCAAGTTTTGCTCTAGCACACACGGATGTAATCAAGGAATTGAACAATCAACTTGCGATGAAGGAGCCATTGATGAGCGCAGGGAATACTACTGTACTCAATCTCTTGACACGGGAAGCTGCCGACGAGGAAAAACGAGTTGTTGAACATGAAGTGGAACGATGGAAGTCTGTCGCAGAGCAGAAGCAACGAGAAATAAGGCAGCGGGACGCGCGCATAGCAGAACTAGAGCGGATTGGTACGCTGCCAATCTCCTGAAATGAGCGACTCATGCAATCTTATTCTAGAGAAGGATCTGCGTTCCGAACTTGGGGCCGAGATCGAAAGGTCTGGAGCCCTAGCCGCCAAAGCCAACCGTGTACCACCGTCAACTTCACGTGGTGGAGGACGCCCAGCAGGTCTGGATGACCCAAAACACGCTGAAGTCGTTCGATTCTACGAAGACGTCACCAACCTCTTAATACCTGGAATGAAGTCGATTCCAGGACAGTATTTAGGACTGGACGAATGGGTTCTCACGTGCATATACACTTTCTTCGATGAGAATGCGGAAAACCCTGAAGATGCGGCCCTCAAAAGTCAGTCTTTTTCGCGTTTACGATCTAGTTGATTCATGAATTTTTTTAATCAGGCTTTAACTTCAACTTGCGACTCTGCCATGAGCCGGCTCAATCGCAGGGTAAATCTACAGAACTAGTTACTTCGAAAGATCAACTTGTACCGATGGTGTATTTTACACCGCAGAACCTGGATATGGAGCCGACGGAGTATGTGGAGCAGTTGGATTTTTTCAAAGAAGCGTTTTCATTTGGACGACATCAACTACCGCTATTTTTGAGGACGTTATACCAAAGGATGAGCGACGCGTTGAAGCAGAGTAATGGAGATGATGATGACTCGGTGCAGGAGATAGAGGCGTTGTGATCTACAGTGTGGTTTATGAAATCTTTGACGATTGTAATGATACTGCTTGTTCTTTTGGGAGCTTCTGTGATCTTTGAGAATATCACTTACTATCACGCTGGTTGATGATGTTTTTTCGTTCATCTCGTTTGCCTCGATTCGATCGATCTACATAAGGCAGTCAACGTCACCCTTCAAGTGCAGGGATTACAGATTCCAAGCTTAGCGCCACTGAGTCAAATAAACATTCATTTATGGCTACACTATAATCTGTCTATGTGATGTGGATCATCATCTGAGCTTCTATATCATCCGAAAGAGCCTATGTTGTCATGACCGAAATCAACACCGAGTGCTCGAGGCGAATAAATAGTATTCAACGATCATGTAAAATGACAGATGTGGATGGACTATTCGGGGTAATAACATCCGATTTGTACTCGACGCTCCTCTCGACGTTTACTTCGAGTTGAAGCTGTTGACCACCACGATATCAACATGCGCCTGGAAGGAGAAGGAATGACGGGAGACGGACTTTGCTACTACGAGATTTGGATTGACAATCATTCAGGATGCTTAACCCAGGCGAAGCGGGGGTCTGCGGTGAAGGTTAATGTTGTTGTTGTTGTTGTTGTTATTTTTTTTAGAGTCTAGTTTTGGAATACATGATGTAGGTACGTACCATCGATGAGGAACCTATAAAGTTTCGGTTTTTTGTACTGCGCCGTTTGTCCAGGCGGAGGGTTGAGAGTTCACGTTCGATCGTAGCTTGCGAACGAGCGTGGCGGATTGTTTGTCTGGTGTTTAACCTGTCGAGTATGCGTTAGAAATGGAAGTTGAATGAAAAGTAAATTAAATCGGGGCGACTTGCGTTACGAGTAGAGAGGTCGCGTATACTGTTTTTTTTTTTTTTTTAAAAAAAAAAATTTAAAAAAAAAGTTGAGTTGAGCGGCTCGAGGGATGGATACATGCGGACATACGTTTTGAAATGACAAAATGCAGCCCCATGAAAATGAGGTTGCTATGCATAGCGAGATACTATTATTATTCATTAGCATGATTATAAGCATCTGCACAAGACCAAGAAGTAAAAACGCACGCAAATCATCGAAGCGATCGTTCCAACACTACCACAACAAAAATGAACAAAGATCAAATACAAACGCCATAAACGCAATAAAACCCCCCAAAAAAAAACATACCAAGTAAGAGTCCCCATTTCGAACGCGTACCGTATCAACAAGTCGATCACGACGTTCAAACCCGTACTACCAAAAAATAAAACGATCAGCCGATTGCGAAAAATTTTCGAGATTCCGAGTGGGAGAGCCACACACCTCGAGGCGCCTGCACGGCTGCTTTGTAGGAGGAAGAGCAGGGAAGAGGTGATTAGTACGTCTGTGCCGGAGGAGAGCGCGAGGCCGAGGGTGAATAGCCACTTTGTGAAGTAGAGCGTTAGCGTTAGGGGGCGGCGGAGGAGGAGGAGGACAGGGGAAAGGCGCTTGCCCGATATTGTGTGTTGAAGAGGGAGAAGGAGTGGAGGCGGATCCTGATTGAGAGGAGGCGAGCGGTAAGCGGTAGACGGTGGACGGTAAACGGCAAGCAAGGGCGACTGACATTTCTCCTGCGGTGGCTAAAGGCGGGAGTGTCGAGTCAACGGTGATCAATGACATGCAGCGAGAGCGTAGCGTACCACATGCCGAAGCTGTCCCAGCGGGCAAGTATCAGATTATCTTTTTTGGGGGGAAGGAAAAGACTCGTACTTAGACGGAGAACAGCTAGAACGAGCTGTATGACAAGGCGGTTAGTTTCCGGTCGGGAGCTCGTGGTTCCTGGGTGGGTCTTACCACTGGGATAGTCAACCGCCAACGCCGCTTGCTCACTGTTATTAGATTGATTGATGTTTCAGTTGTCGGTGTTGGCAGACACATGGCCCACTTACACAAGAACAACCGGTGCGCGAAAAAACTGGTTAATCAGTGATCAATGTGAACGCGCTTGAGCATGCAGATAAGATGGGACGACGATTTAAAACCCACTTACCAATGTACCAAGAAAGTGAGAATCGCCTGTCCGCGTTGGGTTGTTATTATTGATTTATAAATAAGTGAAAGATAGGGATTTGTCTCGGTTGTACTCACAGTGAACACGATTGAAAGCTTTGAGTTGAGGGCTCGTTAGTCAGGACGGACAGGAGCGCAGTAGGCAACTGACTGCGATGTTCCTGAGGAAGGGGAGGGGTAGGGACGTCGGAGAGACAGAGAGAGAAAGAGAGAGAGAGAAAGAGACGGACCAGGGGATAAAATCTACTCGTTCTGGTACGCCAAAGTACCCGACGAGGTAGTTCCACAGCGCCGACCAGACGAACGCCGTATGACAAATATCGAGGATCCTGCGCGCGATTAATAACAACAATTTCTTGCAAGAACCACGAACCAAGCAAGGAGGACCTATATTTGTTTAGACGCGTGGGTTCGTTCGCGGGAGGATGGGACAGGGGTACACACGCACCAGGGATTTCAAACGTAGACTGTCGGTGGGGTATAGTTTGAAGTATAATACGATTTGCACGGCTACGACTCCGGATAGACTGTGGAAATGAGGATTATGATTGTGAGGGGTGAAGAGATGGTGTTGTGAGGAACCACACTGACACTGCAGAGAAGAGCCCGCCGAGGAGGAGAGCGCCGAACGTCTTGGGAATGTCCACAGAGGACATAAGTGTAAGTGCTTGCTTGCTTGCGTGTCTAGGAGATGAGAACGGTGCCTGTGTTCATAGGGATCTAACGGGTTATCTATGTTTTTTTTTTTTTTTTTGGCT
>QLON01000309.1:0-67307 GCA_003313675.1 Termitomyces heimii | reverse complement strand
GTTTTTTTGTTTTTTTTTTTTAGAGAACAACCGTGATGGACGGTTTTGTACGAGATCCGTAAGTTTAGGGATGACATTTTTTTTTGGTCGGGTTGTTGTTGGACCCTGCACGCCATGGGTCCTCATGTGTGGGGAAAAAAAAGGAAATGACCCTTAAATGTGCTTCTATATTGATGAACATACCTGGACAGGTTTTTTGATTCTTCCCCCCCTCCCCACCCCACCCCTCTTACGGAAGGAAGGAAGGAAGGGAAAAAAGGGGTATGTATGTATGATTATGTGAATTCCGTAACGTCAAAGTCCGGTTACATGGTGTAAGTATGTGCTCTGAAGTTAACTGTGACAAACGACAGCTGGGTAACTATCTATCTATACTGGTAGATACATAATAGGTAAGTTCTGTGGACAATGAGATTTGGATTGGGTTGGGGAGCCGAGATTTCTGTTTGGACGGAGTTTGCAGGACAATGGGTTGAGTGGATGATGATGATGATGATGATTGCTATGCCTCTTTGAGTGTTCCGTCTTTGCACGGCAATCTCTTTGAAAGGGTGTGGATATGTGTATCTGGATGTGGATGCGGATGTGGATGTGGATGTGTGAAACGGCCCCCGACCCCTCCCCTGCATGCGTTGCTTAGCGGTCGCTTCCATGTATGTATTATGATTATATTACGAGACAACTGCTCCCAAACCCCCCCTCCCCCCCTCCCCCCCCTACCATACCCCCCTCTTCAAAGACCGATCTATTGTTTTCTTAATGGTGGATCTGGTTCTATTAGTATCATAGGGGCGCTTCGAGTCGATCTGGAAGAAAGCTTCTTGAAAAGTGGGCACATGATGATGGTGGGAAAGCCATGAATGGAAAAAGGTAGAGGGGTTCGTGATTGGACCCAATTTTGGGGCGCCCCCGAGGGCGGTAAAGATAGAGTTTGGCCGTTTGGCATCAGGTTGACTTGGTCTGGCAGGTAACAATCTATATATGCCGGCTATGTTACTTGTATTAGGCATCTCGGAAAGATTATTATACGCGTAGAGTACAATGCGAATTGTGGATGGAGCTCTTTTTTTTTGGTACAACTGTTACGGTACCTGCCAAAGGAGAAACCGCAGCGGTGCTCTGATATGATGATAATGATAATGATCGCGGCTGCTTGCTGCAGGGAATGTGCTAGAATGTTGTCGTAATTGATTGACGGCATGCGGCAGGCGAAAAAAAAAAACGCAACAAAGGAGCACAATTGTCGAGGATAGCGCCATAGTTCCTAATGTGGAGTGGGATCTGTATCGGGCGGTCGGGGCCTCGGCCGGGCGGCACAAGAGGAGTGGATGGACTGCGCATGCGTTGTCCACATGCCGGGGGTAAACATCCACGTCATGGCTGAAAATTTTCTTTATGACGAAGATGTGAGACTTTGTTTGTTAACAAGGCCGCTAAAAGTGATGTTTGTTGTATTCTGGAATAATTATACTGGTAGGGTTGTCTTTTTGTTTCTGGGAGGGTCGTCGCTCGGTGATTGGTATGGTAACATGAGGACCGCAGAATCGGTCATAATGAGGTCACTGGGAAGGAAATCTTATTGAGTCCGTGTAAACCACCCGAAAAGGAAATCGAGTCATTGACGTCACACGTGACGAGAAGGAAGATTTCTTCTGGAGAAGGAGGGTTAAAGCTGGATGGAATTGTCGAGATGGATTTTAGGGGTGAACGTGGCGACTTTTCACGCCACACGTTCGCAAGCAGGGGCAGGGTCCAAACGTTTGATGGCGCACAGTCTGGGTGTGATCAAGCTCGGACCAAAAGAGGCCAGATGCAGATCTCGTCGCCTGTTTGGCCTCGGCGGAAGCACCCTGAAAGAAGGCCATCACGTGCACTTTATTAATAGCCCAATGGAGTCACTTGTCGTCTCAAAAACGTTTTTCGTTGGGAATGGTCGCGACCCAGGTCTCCTATATAAACACAGATCCTCGCTCATCTCCTCCCCACTCATTCCCATCCCGCCAAATGTTCGAGGACCAGTGTCTAGTCTGCGGCAAGCCTCTCGACGACGATGTGTACGTCTTCCCCCCCCTTTCCCTCCCCATCTCACTCCTCACTCCCCACACAGTCAGGCCTACTGCAGTGAGGACTGCCAGTCACAAGACGCATCGTCCCCATCCATCTCTTCTGCTTCCAGTGCAGTCTCGTCGCCCAACATCGGTTATGCAACTGGCGCAGACGTTCCCCCGCTGTTGCCGTCGGCTCTCGGCTCTGCTATAGCAAAATATGCCCGTAGTCGCCACCACCACTCTGTGTCTACTTCCTCTGCATCTTCCTGGTCTGCAGTCACAGACGATGATGACGAGCCTAACCTTGGTCTTTCAGACTACCACGCAAAGGTTTTTTATGAGAGTGCCGACTCTCTCTACGATGTCAAACTACCCCCCAATCACCTCGATACTCTAAAGTCCTCGTCTGCCCTCTCGTATGCTCGTCGTCCTTCTGGCACAAACAACCAGTCCATGGTCTCTAACCCGCACCCTCGCACCGCCTCCGTGCACGTGCATGACACTCCGAGAAGCGCCCCACTGCATTCCCATCTGTCCACGGATGATGATGGAGCTTCCTCTGACCTCGGATTTTCGTCCCGAGACGAGTCCGAACCAGAAATTCACTTCACCAAATTGGGCTCTTCGCAAAAGCCCAAGCGGAACCGTACCAGCCTCCCTGCATACTTCTCTTTGCTGCAAATGACCGGGAAGCGCGTATCTCCTGTCTCCTCATCTTCTAATCATACCATCTCTCGTATCTCTCCACCCACACCTAAAGTGGCTCTTGCCAGCATCAATTTACCCCGCTCAACTCCTCGTGGTCGTCGACGGGTCGCAGACAACGACCGTGCAGCCAGATCACCTGGCCAACCAAACTCTCCTTCGCCTTCCCGCCCACGGCGGATATTAGCACAGCCTGCTGTTGCTGGTCTTTCCCGCTCTCGTGAAGCAGATGACGAGGATGTCCTAGAACACTTGTCAGTTCCTGGCCTCACTCGGGGCCGCCCTGCCGTCCGTCTCAACAGCTCACCGCCACACGTAACGATGCTTTCCGCTGACGCACTTGACAACCATAATCGTGCTTTGGCTGCTGCTGCGATGAGGACGGACGGTGTTCATTCACCCTTTCCCCATGAGACAAGGGGACGCCTAAAAGTAGAGATCGATGTAGATGCCCCTGGATACGGAATTGGGCGCAGCGGTTTATTGCACCGTGCACGCGCGCCTGCAACTATTCGTTCGGGCCGTGTCCTGTAAAAACGCTGTATTACAATTCCTTCCCCTCGTCTCATCAGCTCTGCACTTTCATCTGCTTTCACGCTATCTGTATACACTCCACTCTTGAACGCAACGACAACCAAAAACTCGCATACCACTTTGCATACCATGGACCCTTATTTCAGAAAAATCTCTCAGCACCACACATTTCGACGATAAAACACGTACTCGGAAAAATTCACGGCATGGATAAACATCCCTTTCATTACCCTCCGATCATCACCACCATCTCACCTATTGTATTATCGCAACCCACACTCAATTTTATACACACACAACTCATCTCAGCACTATATATTATCCTTTGTCCGTAGCTTTTGATAAAAATCATCGAACTAGTTTGTTTCTTGGAAGACAGATTTTGAGCACAGCAGGACGGTCCTTCTTCGGTTAGTGCCGTCTCAACCCACTTCCTGATTGTTCCACTGCCGAGTTCTAGCAAATTCCGTATCACACGAGGTCTCGTGGTGTGGACCAGCATTATGCCGAAGCGCCTATCAATGATCGTCCTTTGTTCCAGCAGTAATACCACACAAAATTTTCTTGTCTTGCTAACAATAAAATAACATCACTTTTTATACCCCACACGGAAGCTAGAGACAACACTGAGAATTTTACATCAATGCATGAGTGTCTAATTCCTATATGTAGTCTGCCCGTGGAAAGTTGGGGTTGCGAGGATGGGAACATCAGATTGACTTATGTTATTTCTCTGATCGGTTGGGGAACCCTTGTAGAAATACTTTTGCCAATGGATCAGAAGCCACAGCTAATATAGCGCAAGGAGTCTCTTGTGAATTCGTGAAAAAGGGGCTCCTGATCGAACCCATTAGTGCGGGACCCGGTGGTTCGACCCATCGGCAAGAGAGCGGGCGAGCCTTGAACGCCCAGCGAGATGGATGATCATTGCTTCTTTGAGAATTCTTTTATCATGAAACTGAGGGACCTTGGAGGCCTTCTGAGCGGTCAGCGTTGGGCCGGCGCCGGCCGTGGCACCGCTTGTTACTCCCACACAGCTGCGTATCAAGTTCTAATTCCCTAGCTTTCTGCTAGATGGATGGTGTGCCTGTATAAGGATAGGATAGTTAGATGGTTTTTCCGCGGCGTCAGTACTGCACAGGAATGGAAAGGCCGAATTGGCGTGGGTGAATCGTGATCATGATTCAGATTGCTGTACGTTTCATGGATGTTGCTTGTACCCTATTGGCGGTTGGCTTTGCTATCGCGTAATGTAGCCGACACACATCAATCTATTTGTCTAGATGTCGATGGGCAAGGCTGATTAAAATGGTCGGCCGAAGAAACAGTTGCTGGCGCCTGGATCATGGCTGTTCTCAGGCTGATTCATATCGCTTTTATTCCACACGGTTCTGCTAGTTCTCAGTGATGATGGAGACGACTTTCGATGTCATAATATCGCCTTGACACACTTGCTCTGCCTTTTTGTGTTACAAGATTAGACGAAGATCAATCAATAATTAATCTCTCATGGGATGTGTCCTGACAATTCAAGGATTTTGATCGTACAACGACGATTCCGAGCAAGCATCATCACGATCCCGTTTGAAGCCCTAATATGGTCTGATCCAAGATCTGAGTCACGTACTCCAGTCATGCCCTCATACATTGTGCTTCAGCCGGTTCTAACCAGTGTCGATGATCACTCCTTCGATGACAACGAACAATTGGCGACCAGATTACAAGTCAAAAAGCAAGAACACTGCATAATAAATATCTCAGTAGGGATGCTCAAAGTTTGCGCTGAAGCTGCTCAAGACGCTTAGAAGCAGATTCGAGCGCTTCTCACATCGTCTGCTTGTGTGGCGGGGCTGACGTTAAATGTTTCAACCTCAAATCGACCTGCTTAGATTGATTTTTACGTTATTTATGAGCCATCCTTGATCTTAGAATCAGTGTTAATCAACCAGAGGACCGAAATTCACTTAATGCTTTCGAGACGATTTGGTCCTGTGAAAGTATCTGTGAAAGAACCTATACGCAGACATTACATGCGAAGCACTTGTTTCCTGAATTTTCCCAAATTCCTCGGCATTAACGCCTTTCCCCACCATGACCGAAACCATTAATGGACTCCTCTAAATGTTGCACCCCCCAGAAAGTCCTTAACCTTTTTGCACTTGTTTCTCGAATTTTCCCAATTTCCGCGGTATTTATGCCTTTGCGTGACCGAAATCACTAATGGGACTCCTCTGGAATGCTGCATGCACTACACCTTTCTGCCGATTAGCTAGCTGTCCATCTCACGGCCCTTCAGATGATTGATATAGCTATCTGCCAAACTTGCAGTGTTGAGACGTTGAGCCTATCCGCAACCGAAATTCTTATATGACCTTGTTTTTTCCATTCCATCAATTTCTAACAAAGCTTCCATCTGAGTTGTGATGTCGACTGGGTATTTGAGTGGAGGGTATAGAAGAGGTTTCTTGTAATCATACATATTGTGCAGAGGTTGTCATGTGGTTAGATAGTTCTGCTAGTGGTAGTAGATGAAATGTATGCGACGCGTCGTGAGATACTCGTGATTTGTCTCAAGCGGTGGTGGACGTCGACAATAAAGTCAGGGGTGTGTGGCAGCGACGCTCTTTGACCTTGCCCACAACCACCAATATCATCCCACCGCCATCCACAATTGATCCGTCCACTCTCCCTCCTCACCCCGTCGTGGCCACAAGCCTTGTTCCTGCAACCCGTTCTCGGTCAGACCTCGACGAGGGCACAGACTTCCTCGCCAACGGTCAGACTCTCTGTCTGCTGACCAAACCAGAGTCACTAATCCCATCCAGATACCGACCGGGCCCGCAAGCGACAAAGGACTTCCATCGATCACCCTCTTCGTCCCCCCACCATGCGCCTCACTGACTCCGATCACAACTCTCTATCCGTCTCCCCCGAATTCTCAGCTCTCGCAGGTCCCTCCACCGATTACTCGAATGGCCACAGTAACGGCTTCTCCAAATCTGCCTCAAATGGCACAGGCAACGGAGTCCTTCCAAAGAATCGCAAGGCCATTGCCAAGCTCTCGCTTCCCGGTACCACCCTGTATGACGACACGTTCGTAGACCGCGAGGAGTACGTGCGCCTCGTGATACAGAGCCTGCGCGACGTCGGCTACATGTGCGTT
The DNA here is from genome assembly GCA_003313675.1 of Termitomyces heimii. NCBI lineage: Eukaryota > Fungi > Basidiomycota > Agaricomycetes > Agaricales > Lyophyllaceae > Termitomyces > Termitomyces heimii. Next base: position 60,857 of record QLON01000309.1, on the reverse strand, counting down.
ATCTCTGTCCTGTTCCTTTGTTCTTGTACTCATCCAGGCAACCTCAGTGAATCTGCCGCGACACTCGAGGCAGAGTCGGGCTACGTCATGGAGGAGGCAGAAGTCGCCGATTTCAGGCAGTGCATCTTGGATGGTCTGTGGGCAAAGACGGAGGCTGCGCTGATACGCCTTGGCGTCAGTGAAGATGATGGGCTCTGGGTGCGCCTTTCTCTGAGAAATTCACGCGTATTATGGTTCTCACCCGCTCCAAGGAGACAAGATTTCTGATCAGCCAGCAGAAATATCTCGAACTACTCGAGGCGAAGAAGACAACGTTAGCACTTCACGTCTTGCGCCAGGAACTTGCACCATTAAGTGTGGATTCTGAACACCTGCACACTTTATCGAGGCGTGCCCGTTCCAGTTCAATGTTTGATTCCGCACTAATCCCACATCTAGCTTTTTGATGTGTTCTGAGCCTGAAGATCTAAGGCAACGAGCAGGGTGGGACGGGGCAGCAGGATCATCACGGCGACAACTACTCCATGACCTTCAAAGTTGTTTTCTTATTGCCCATACTACTACTCAACTAAATTATGCATCAGGATATATCCCTTCCTCAATAATGATTCCCCAACGTCGTATCGCAACTCTACTCAGTCAAGCACACGCCCATCAGCGAGAACACTGTCTATATCACAACGCGCCTTGGGATTCAGCCTCGTTTTCTCTATATACAGACCATTACTGTGATAAGTCCGCGTTCCCGCGTGTGACCACGACGATTCTCGAAGTGCACTCGGATGAAGTATGGAACTTGGAATGGAGTCACGATGGCTTGCATTTGGCCACCGCGAGTAAAGATAAGACTGCTATCATATGGGAATTGTCGGTACGTTCCATTTCCTTCACTTCTTACCCTGCATCACCTTTCAAACTCCGGTCCGTAGTATGATACGGAGCTACGGACGCAGTGGGCAGCCCAATCAATATTGAAGGATCATCCATATGCAGTAGGCTGTCTCGCCTGGTCAAAGGATGACTCGATGCTCCTGACGAGTACTGAGAATCTGATCAAAATGTGGAACTCCAAGGTTTGTGATTTTGAAGATTCAGTTTGTCGTGAAATGTAAATGCCCCCCAGACGGGCATATGCATAAAAACACTGGAGACACACAAAGAGACTGTGACAGCACTTGCTTGGCTCCCAGACGGCACAGGATTCATCTCCGGCGGCCTCGACCGTAACATTATCCAATGGGTAGGTCACGTCTGACACCTGGTTTATGATATTGATGTTTGTGGTTGTAGGATGTCGAGGGGAATATACATGACAAATGGGATGAGACAGGCATTCGGATAACGGACCTTGCCATCTCGCCAGACTTTTCTCGTTTAGTCTCTGTTGGGATGCAACACCTCCCGATTAACATTATCAATGATGGGCGTGATGGGCTGAACGGTGATGCGGCAGCTGCGGGTGCCGCCGCCGCGAGGGCGTCGGAAAATAGGATGGTTATCTATGATTTGACGACGAAGCAGATTGAATCGTGCGTATACTTCCTATTCAAGATTGATCATCATTTTGACTGCGGAGCTTTCTTGTCTTTTCCTTCTTCCCTTTTCTTTGTTTATGTGCATTGACTTGCGGCGACGTAATCTCTCGACAGATCCATCCGTTTAGAAGGTGAACTCACCAGCGTCAAAGTATCCCAAGACTCTCGATTTGCGCTCGTTAACCGTGCACCGGACGTGAGAGATCATCGCAGTCGAGGAAATTGACAAATTTGAATTGATCCTATTACTTAGGAGATACATTTATGGGACCTTGACGCAGGGCGGTTATCACGCAAGTACACGGGACAGCGGCAAGGAAGACATGTTATTCGGAGCTGCTTTGGTGGATACGATGGTAACTTCGTGGTCAGTGGTAGTGAAGGTAAGTGTCGATACCTTGTTCATTTTCTCAAGAGGATAGTAATCATGACCTACTATCGAACAGATAGCAATGTATATATATGGCACCGCGATACCGGCGCACTTTTAGAAAACCTTGCAGGTCACGGCGAGGGTAGTGTGAACAGCGTTGCGTGGAATCCAACAAACCACCGCATGTTTGCGTCGTGCTCGGACGACCACACGATTCGAATATGGGAGACATCGCCGGAGCTAATGTTCGAAGGGTCCCCTAACCTTCCACAACCAACGCTTACCGAAAACGGGAACAGCGAGAACGGAAAAGGGAAGACGCGGCAGCAGTGGGATACCGATGGTGTGGAGATATGATCGGTCTCTAATCATGGAGTAAGAGACCAGACTCGGCCAGAACTCCTTCCCCTCTCATCTTGCACCAATCTATTAGGACCGGGCCACTGCTGGACGAAGTGGATTCCATGTACAACATTATTTATAGTACTCAACGTAAAGTAACGACGCCACTCGAATCTTCGATAATTTGCATTTATAACGACACCAACAAATCATTGCCATTGCTTTCTTGCCACACAGCATCCTCATTCTCACTCTCGTCAACATAGTTGTGTTTCTTTCTTCTTTTTGCATAGTAGCAGCCCTCTTCCAATATTGTGGACGTATTTTACATCACAGAATAGATCCCATCAATCGAGATCATCTTTCGGGTCACCGAGATTTAAGAGTCATGAAACAAACAACGCATGGTGAGTATTCGTGGAACAGAGCTATTCCAGATCCTCAAACTTATTGTTTAAGCTCAAACATTTCGTTAACTGTGGTTTAACATTCAAACTGCACATACATGCCTTGACCACGTTGATTTCTTATCATTTGAAAAAGCACCGGCAATCACTTTGATCTTCCAGAGGACTGTAAAGTGGCTAAGTTTTCATGTTCTTGTCCGCAAATAATATAAGAACATATTTTGCGGACCAAAGGGGTGGCGGGGACTTAAGTCCGCCGGTGGTATCGAAAAGGATATTGTCACTGACATCTGACAGTGAGCTCACAACTAGTGAGTGGCTATCGTTCTTCCGGTACGAAACATGCCTGTATCGTCTATTTATGCTGTATCACGTCATACTGTATGACAAGGAGTTGCTTTTCCTCGTCGGGGAAGCCCGAGGAAAAACGGACACATAGTTATGGTTACATCGGACCGGAAGACGAGCTCTCACCAGGGTCCTCTTATCCTGATGTGTACTTATACACATGCCGATGTGTTTCAAAACTTTCTGCGTTTCGATTTTTGATTGTTAGTTAGGCGAAGAAGTGGCGATATTCGAAACACGTGAAGTCCTCGCGCCCTCGGCGTGAAGTAGGTTTATTTCCTCTAATATCAAGCTCTGGATCCCCTTGCGGATTCGAACATCGAACATTAGAAATTCTTACACTGGCATGCAGCGTGTTGTGAAAAGCTAGATAATCATACCGTATGCCTCCTATCCGAAGAAGTTTGGCCTGAATCCGACTCGGAGAATATGGAACGTTCCGCAGTGCTTTTTAGATTATTTCGTTTGACGTATTGATGCCTTTCAAGGCTTACATACCTCCTCTTATTATATATATCATAACATTCTATTAGATAGAAGGTGCCGATGGTACGACGGTAATCGCGTCTTCCCAAAGTTGTAGGGTCTTCGAAGCCAATCAGAAAGTTGGCTGGTCAACGGTTATTTGATACCCACTTGATTACAATGCTCGTCGGCAGCGACTTGAAGTGGTCTGAGAGATTTGATCGTGTACATTGATGGATTGTTCTTAAATATTGTGTGACAGAGTCTTTAAATTGGAATATAAGATAAGGATCATGGCGAAGCAAGACGACGACAAAGTCGCCTCCTGTCGGATATGACATAGGTATAAGTCCAGTAGAAATATTCAAAGAGTAACCCGCTGCGAGTTCTGGCGACAGAACCAGAATTCATTAATAAGATTTATAAGAGGTCACAAATATGGAATTTCGGTCATGGGAGCTGTGAGTGTGTCCGACGCTTGGGTACGAACAAAGAAGCCATGGGATCCTTTTTCGCATGACCTGGAGGCTTAAGAGATCGTGATTCGGAAGGCGTGGAAGGATCAGCACGTATTGGTGGTTCGACGGGTTGTTTAGCCGGCGATTTACCCATAATACTAGGCACAGACTGAGAGAGAGTAGCAAGCGGTTTTTCAGTTTGAGTTGTTAACGCAGCCGCCATATTGCTTGATACCGACGAGAACGACGGGCCTGCCGAAGTGCTAGAGAGACGACGAACAACATTGTTGACAGTGACACGAGTAGTGCTGCTCGTAGACGGAGGTAGAAACTCCATATTCGCCGCAGAGGGAAGAACGGAAATAGTCTTTCCATTTCGAGGCATCGGGGGGACAATGCGATTGTACAGATTCTTTTGCAGTTTAGAGGCATCAGAGCGGGTCTTCTGGAAAAGAGTCTTTGGTGCAGAGCTTGAACCCCCTTGAGGAAATCAATCAATATAATTTGATAAAGTGGTAATTAAAGAAAGGAACAGACATCCACTTGTCCGCTGTCGTTTTGGAGGTGGAAGGCGGTCTGTGATTTTGACCTCTCGTTCTCTCTTGCGTTCTTCTGCTACAAGTCGTTGATTTCTAAGCCTAGCACTAGCCTCCTCTAGTCGTCGAGCCTCTGCCTCTTTCAAGAACTGTAAAGGAAAAGATAAAGGAATAGAAGATACAACAAGAGTAATAACACACAAAGTAGTGTTCTTTCCAGGATCGTGGATCGTCTTCAGGCCCCAATGAGTATCGTTCTATTGCAAGGGGATAGGCTGTATAGCACAGCTCTTTCCAGATGTCTTACAACCACATATCACTTTCCGCCCATCCAACCCTAAATGGTGACGACGCACCTTGAGTATCGTTTTCAAGATGCTGAAGGCAAGGGATGAGGAAGTTCAATGTGGTAACAGATGGCAATGAAGCTGTACCGGGGAGAACTCTTCTAATCGAAGGAGTTGCTCTGCATTGCAGCGCTCAAGAATTGGGCGAACCAATTCATACCTCAATTCATTGCCGAGGCCGCTGATGGCTACGATTTATAGATAAGCATTACACAGCAGACTTTCATCAACACACTCACAATCGATGGAGCTTACGCAGACTATTAGCAGGAAGTAAGGTCAACATGTCAGAACCTATAGCAGATGGTATCATTACAAACTTTACCTCGCTGGCATAGTTGTACGAGGGTTGGTATACGGTAAGTTGCTCCATCTGCGTCAGGATTCATTATGTACGAGGTACAAGCTATGAAAGGAGTTCAAGATAGGTTAGATATGAGCAAGGAAACTATTCAGACGAAGACCAAAGTGAATCTGTCTCCCCGAGTCGTCGAAATCAATGAGTGAAATCCAATCACGTGACTAATTTATGCCGAATTGCTAAGTGAAAGTGTTCGGCTAAGGTTTGCACTGAGGTTTGCATCGTTCCACCGGAATGAGAACAAGACAATTGTAATGATACAGGGCTCTCCATACGGGCGTCAGATCCGAATCATGAAAAGATGTGAGTTAAAACTGCTGCCTTGCCAAGGGAGTAGTCTGGCTACCCTGAGTGACGAGTCCAGGTCATTTTTCATACTAATCACTATATTATATAACCTTGCGGATAGAGCACCTCGAAATGGCCTTCCTCTTCGTCCCATAGTATACAGCATTAGAGCCAATCAAACTGTCACTTGATGACACTCCGAAGGACCACTGCAGCTGACTATGGGGTCGGCATCTTTGCTGCACATCAGCACTTTCTGAATACTAGGATATATCGCAGTAGGTCACGCAGGGTCGAGATAGAATGTAATCCATGACAAACGACGAGAGCAGTTTATTTCTTCATTACTATGACCGGTACCAGAGGTAAACAGAGGTTACATGACGATTGGAATTCGTAATTTCGGATTCTGGGGGATAAACTATTTCCGTGAAACAGGCACTGCTTGGGAGTTGTCGGAAGTGATTCAATCACTCCTATCCCATATAGTCGTAAACGACGAATTAGGGGGGGGGTCGACAACAGAGACCAGTACGATGGTGGAGATGGTACGAGTTACTTGGACTTGGCCTAGCAGAGGAAACTGAGCCAAAATGAAAATGAATCGCGACACACTGTATAAGAAGAGTATTCAGACTCTCTCGCAAAGATTGCTATAGTTTTGAGTTCCAGAGGGCGAGTATCCTATGGGTTACGACTACTCGGCGCGTGTGACATGAATTTCGAGAGCACAATCTTCCGACATCAAAAGCACATTGTCATTAAATGCGAAACAAATACACGAATGAAAAAGGCGCACTGTAAAATTTGAATCTAGTCTTCCTCATCAGAAAGGCCCTCAGAAGTGTCCTGCTTTTCCTGCGCATTCATGGCGCCTACCAAATCATCCGACTCGCCTTTCTGAGCAGCTAGTCTCTGACCTGGGGATCATCAGATATGAAGGGTAAATTCAATTCTTAAGGCGTACGAATGAGTGTGTGGATAGCTTCCTGGGTTTTCCGCTCTAGCTTTGCCAACTTTTTGTTCATGTCACGTTTTAAATCCCAATTCGGTCGCTTCGGCGCAATATTGAATATGTCCTGAATTTGAAAGAGTGAGTGTTGAAACCGAATCTACAAGAGACCTGACGCATACCAGTTCCTGAGCCCTTCGAAGTTCATCTTCTGCTATAATTTTCTCAGCAAGTCCTTCTACGTTCTTCTCGACAGTATCTTCAGATGGAACTAGCGGGTTATGTTTCCGAAGAGTACGAGATTCTGTATCGAAGTTTCGGTTTCTGATAACAGAGATACTAGGTTTGTGGTTGAGGAAAATGGCAAAGTACTGCACTGAAAATCAAGAACATACCCATCTACCTCTCCAGCTTTCCGATTCCTCAGCGCAGCGAGGCGGAGCTTTCGTGTTTCTAATGCTTCCACAAGAGACATATCTAACAGTTACAAGAGATCCAGAATAGACGAAAGAAAAACAAGTATGTCGTCGATCGTCGGCGTTGAAATCTAACCCGCGCCTCAGATTACATGATTTGATTGCGAATAACAACTTGGGTACAATACCGAGATTGGCAACTCCATCCGTTGTGTTTCCAGATCCCTAAAGAAACTGTGGATGGATATTTGTATGCATCGAGAAGACCTTGTGCTCATCCTGTAGAAGATTGGAATTGTTGAACGTCAGATACCAGAAAATAGGAAGGTATATGAATCAGAGCGACCTTTGTGATCACCCACCGAATTCAGGGAAATGCTTGAGCAGAAAGGGTGTAGAACATAACTATCTCGAACTCTGACATATAACACATATATATAATCCATCCCCTCCTATGCCTTGATCTCAAAAGAGTTATAAACCCCTGTCCTGCTGCTACCACAGTACTCAGGGCATGGCTTTATACCTCCACATACTAAAGTTGCTTTCTCAGTAATCAATATATACTTCGTACACATGTGAGCAGGAATGAATGAAACCAGTGATAAGCGACACTTGACAAGCTTGAGCGCTTGAGTAGTAATTGGTAATTCAGCAAACAGAATTTGGCTTGTGACAAGGGCGTGACAATGATTTTACTTTTGTCTCGCTTGGTCATATGCCACATCTCTCAACAACCTCGAAAATGCCATGTACTTAGACTAGATGAAATTTGAGATGGCCTGAAAGTTTGGAGACTATAGACGGAGAGGATAAAGCTAGAGAGACAAAATGATTTAAAATTGCACTCTGACAAATCAATCAATCGAAATTCATTCACCGGTCACACCAGCATTGCGTTCGAGCCATAGTCCACATACAAGGTTTGCAAGACGACGAATAACAAGAAAGACGATTATAACCCGTGGTCATGAGCTTGCTGCTTCTGAGGGCTTACTTTCCTGTTGTAACTGAACGGCCAAGTTACCTGTCAGGATGTTCGCGTCCACGATTCTTCAGTATTTCACAGCGAAAAAATGTACCCAAACATCTTCCAATGGAAGATTTTACTTGTGATCTCCTAAGGTGGTGAATTGCTGAATATTTGCGTTCTGACATTAATTTTTGGGGCAGGAATTTCTCCATAATTGCGCATATTGGTAAATAACAATGCAGCTCGATTTTGTCTTTGTTGGGGCTGAATTTGTGATAAGACCATGGTAAATCAACCCTTGCAGATCGGTATGTGTCCATATCCTCTCAAAGACTCTGACTGAATGCAATGCTAGGTTGTTAGAGGTTGGTAAATCATATTCCCCGACTGCATGTGGCCAATTGTCATTCAGCTCACGGGAACGATACAAAGAAAGAGAATTGGAAAGAACGAGCAGGTTCTAGACAAACTTAAAGTGGAAAGAGAACGTGGGATTACTGGTGTGTCCCATACTATTTTTGTTCAACTCCTTGAATCTCATCCCTACATGTTAGTCAAGGCACAAACAGCAAGGTGTGCAGCCTTTGACAGTCCTTGCCTTCTTGTATGTTTAAGATTGTCAGCATGATCCATACTTTCGAAGGTCGGGACTATATGCTGAACCTCATTGATACTCCAGTCTGTGTTCGAAAATCACCCTTCAAGGAAAGGAAGGACCTTATTTAGTTTTAGGGTCACGTAGACTTTTCATGGGAGGTATCCAGATCGTTGGCAGCTTGCCAAGGTGCTCTTTTGCTGGTTTGTTTCGATCTATTCTCCTGTTCGTGATGTTTTTAAAACGTCATCCCAGGTTGATGCTAGTCAGGGTGTTCAGGCGCAATCTATTTCAGTATTCCATAATGCGAGAGACCGGGGCCTTCAGATCATCCCTGTTCTCAACAAGGTTCGTCATCAAACCAAAGTTTAAGAGGTGAGAGACAAACGTGAAAGGTAGATAGATCTCCCTGCTGCTCAACCTGAACGAATAGCTGCCCAGATGCAGTCTACATTTGGTATAAACCCTGACGATATCATCCGCATATCTGCGAAGACTGGTCAAGGTGTCGAAAACGTTCTGGAAGCAATCATTACTCGGATACCACCTCCGATCAGTAATGCAACCACACCTTTGAAGGCTTTTTTGTTCGACTCTTTGTGCGTTCAGCTTTCGCAATACTTCTAGTCTCTTTACTGAATGTTTGTTCTAGCTATGACAGGTATCGTGGTGTTATCTCGCTTGTTAATGTCCAGGGCGGCATTCTTCGCAAAGGTACATCGTGCTTCTACTCGTTTAATGAATTTTACAAGTTATTAGGTGATAAAATTACATCATGTCATACTCGTAAGAAATACGAAGTGACGGAGTTGGGAATAATGCATCCAGAAGAGGTTCCAACAAACAGTCTTCATGCTGGGCAAGTCGGGTACATTGCGTGCAATATGAAGGAGTCTTCTGAGGGTACAAATTTAATCAGGTTTCTGTTTGAGCTAAATTCACCTATAATTTAGCCCATATTGGTGACACGCTACATCGCGTTGGCGAACCTGTGGATCCCCTTCCTGGCTTTCAGCCTGCAAAAGCTATGGTATTTGACCTCGCACGTCTCAGTTTTAGAGACGGCCTAAGTGACAATTTACAGGTTTTTGCGGGTATCTTTCCGGTTGAAAGCAGTGACTTTCCCAAGCTCGAGGAATCTATTAAGCGGGTATGTTGGTCTCGTTAACCCTGTGAGACAGCTCGCTCACTCTCGTATCAGCTCACTTTAACAGATCGTAGTGTTACCGTCCAGAGGGAGTCATCATCTGCTCTCGGGCAAGGCTGTCGTCTAGGGTTTCTTGGCACACTCCACATGGACGTCTTTCGTCAACGATTGGAAGACGAGTATGACGCAAATATCATCATTACTGCACCAACTGTGCCATATAAACGTGAGCACCTTATTCGTCGTCTTTATTTCGTCTCATTTCGCGCAGTGATCTATCGTGACAATAAGGAGGTATTTGTCAGTAACCCTACCGAATTCCCCGAGACTGCCGATTCCACTTGCAAGGTTAAAGAGATTCAGGAGCCGGTTGTGAAAGCGTCAATAATTGTACCAGAAGGTACCTTTCAAAGAGTGTTTTCCGTTACACGTTGCTAATGACCTTAATACAGAGTATTTTGGAGATATGATGGAACTGTGCTTCTCACATCGCGCTGAAAATCTTGACCATCGCTACCTGGACTCTGGAATGAGCTCCTCCGAATCGTCCCGAATTATGCTCACATGCACAATACCTCTTAGTGAGATTGTCACAAACTTCTTCGACCAACTTAAAAGCCGTAGTTCGGGATTCGCTAGTTTTGAGTGAGTGAACTAGCCTTGGTTTGCTTGTCAATATCATTTTTTGCTCCAGTTACGAGGATGCAGGTTACAAACAGAGTGATTTAGCGAAGGTATTTTTGCTCTTGCTTGCCAGAATGGGATGTCGTTGCTGACATTCTTTGATTTCTACAGATGTCGTTCCTCCTCAATGGAAATCCCGTTGATGCACTGGCCATCATTGTGCATCGGTCAGTTGCAGATGCTATTGCGCGTGTGTGGGTCAAGAAGCTTCGTGAGTGACTTTTAACCGATAGCTATATTTTTGTAGCTTTGACACTTGCTTTGTAGACAAGGTCATTCCACAACAGTTGTTTGAGGTGCCCATACAAGCTGTCATTGGAAAGAAGGTTCTAGCACGTGAGACCTTGAGAGCCATGCGAGCAGATGTTACCGCGGGCTTGTACGGAGGTAAGCGTAGTACTCAGACGTGGCCTTCAAGCTTGAAACATGATACGTATTGTGCCAATCTAGGACATTACGAGCGCAAGATGAAACACCTCGAAAATCAAAAAGAGGGGAAGAGGAAAATGAAAAAGGTGGGCAAAGTTAACCTGCCGCAAGAAGCTTTCTTCGATATACTAAGCAACAACAAATCATGACATTTCCCCAACAAAACGATTATAACACCTCATTTATCATACATAGTTACAGCCAAGCTACGCGAACAGCCTCTAATAGATAGATAGAATCATAATTCGTTGTCTTCGTCGTCATAAGTCTCTTTGAGGAGGCTGCATGCAGAACTCAACAGCAAGTTTTGTACTCCTAGTAACCACACTCACCGATAAATTGATGATGGGGGATGATCTCCACTATACAGCACCGTCAAGAGCGTGTAGGGCATGAGGGTCAACACTTACTCGTTTGTGATGAATACATCAATCAATTCGGGGCAAAGATAGTCATAGTAGGGATTGACAACCTCCACCTTGTCCACAAGATCGCCTTCCTCAAAGCCTAGGACGCTATTTGGATCACCAAAATCGAGTGCGCTGTATTCGTGATAAAGATTCCATAGCGGGGTCAGTTTGAATTGTCCGGCGCAGACGACAACTGGTGTTCGGTGGGCTTGTGCTGCTGTTGCTGCGATAAGACATCCAGAAGTAGCAAACATACCACCATTGGCGAAGATGGCATGGGCACCGATGATCACCTTATTCACTCGGGACATGATGGCAAACATGGAGGAATCAGGTAAAAGAAATGTTGAGATGCCAGCTGACGAAAGTGATTGCGCCATGTCACGTCCGCCATATCTGAGCCGAGGGGTCAAAGCGACGTCTAAAGAAAGACTTGGGATAAGAATACGAACGACGGAGCCGTCTCTGCAACGATGACTGTGTACTTTCTGTGGTGAGCAGCTGATTTTAGGAAAGATTCTACTGTTCTTGACATTCCGAGCGTCAAAATGATCTCACTACCATCAAAGCGTGTTAGCAATAAGAACGCGAGATGGATGGCAATACAAGAACGCACTCAGAATGTACATGATCTTTTGCATTCTTCGAGACATTGTCATATACCGTCTCTAGCTCATCTAAGACGTCTTGAATGGCCTCCATAAGAACTGGTTTCAGCCCACGCGCAAAAGAGTCGGGATCCTGAGGGTCATTTTCTTTGAGCGTAGGTTTTGCGCCACTTGTCTTGGGGACAGCAGTATGATGCGCCCTAGGCTGTCCTAATAGCACAAACTTTGCGATCGAAAATTCTTGGGGTGTAATGGTGACATTTTTCCCCGTCGCAGTATGATATTCTTCCCTGATATGATGTAGAACCTTGCGTACTGTGTTTCCAACGGAGTGCTCTATGAGTTTGAACGTAAATCGTCATAGCCCTCATAATACGGTAGAACCAAGGCCACACCTTTGGGTTGTGCATTGACTAACCTCCGCCCAACACTTCGAATGAGTTCAGTAAGCTGTTCCATATTTGAGAATCGAGCTTTGGAAATGACTTGACGCAGGACTAGAAGAGTCTCCAAGGCAATTGCTCGCGAGCCAACTATTTGCCTGTATCTCGATCTTGAGTACAAGCTATTGCATCCGGTTGACCCCTACTGACCGTCTCCGCAGTCTGGACGCGAGATTTTCAACAGATCGCTGGCTCACGCCTGCAAAGATATCAGAGGACATTTGGTAAGGATAGACTGATTGAGCGAAAGTGTGAAAAAGTAGATACTTCGGCCATAATTTTGCCTTTGCCCGATTTGGCAATCTCAAAACATAGGTTTCCAGATCTAAACTAATTATGTCTTCATGTTCTGATATCAAATCCAGACCAACTTCTACAATAGTTAGATATCCGTATGCAAACGCAGATATATTTCTAATCATGAGAACGCGGGGCAATGTACCAGTCTAACGTATCGGCCCACTTGGGCAAGACCTGCGAAATCTCCTCAACGTCCTTGTCTCCGCGTCCAGATAAGCACTTGAGATTTATTAATGTGAGCATAGAACCGGTCGTCTTAGAAGTTGAGCTTACAATGACAATGTCTTGATCCTTTGGAAGAGTCTTGGCAATTCGAACACCCTCCCAAATAGCGTGTGACGATTCCAAAGCTGTTTCAAAGGTCAGCAACGAACGAGGTTCGAACATAGATTGATATCTCACCAGGAATGATACCCTCGCGTTGGGTCAGTAATCTGAAGCCACGGAGAGCCTGTTCATCAGTGGCGGCAACATACTCCGCTCTTCCTGAGTCTTTTAACCAAGCATGTTCAGGGCCTACGCCAGGATAATCTAAACCAGCACTGATCGAGTGGGTTTCAATTATTTGTCCGGTTTCAGACTGAAGGATGTACGTCCGGACGCCATGTAAAATACCTGGCTGTCCCTTGGACAAAGTGGCACTATGCTTATCGCCATCAGTGCCTGGCATACGATATGAATCCACGCGTAAAGTTCTTGCGAATATTTCCTACCTTCTCCACCTGCTTCAACACCAACAAGTCTGACTTCTTGATTTTTAATGAAGTCGTAGAAAGTACCGATGGCGTTGCTTCCGCCGCCGACGCACGCAACAACGACGTCAGGGAGCTTTCCAGCCGCAACTTGTAGTTGCTGTTTAATCTCCTCGCCGATAATTTTCTGAAAGTCACGAACGATAGTCGGGAATGGATGCGGGCCGATTGCAGATCCCACAAGGTAGTGTGTGGTAGAGAGGTTAGTGACCCAGTCCCGCATGGCCTCATTGACTGCATCCTTCAATGTACACGATCCAGAATGCACCGGAACGACCTAATGCAGCTATGAGCACAACTACAGAAAGTTTGGAAACTGGGATTGTATTATCACCTTTCCACCGAGCATCTCAATTCGGAAGACATTCAAGGCCTGCCGCCGAACATCTTCTGCACCCATGTAGACCACGCATTCCATCCCAAATTTAGCGCAAACAGTGGCAGTTGCAACACCATGCTGACCGGCACCCGTTTCTGCAATGATGCGGGTCTTGCCAATACGCCGCGCTAAGAGTATCTAGTTTGGTTTTTCAGAGTCAAAATAACATGGATGACACGAAAATGCAATTGAGGCGCCACACTCACTTGGCCTATAGCATTATTGATTTTATGTGAACCTGTGTGATTTCTAAAAATCTTTTTAGTTGCAGTACGGGGTGGAAATGCCACACTTACAAGTCTTCACGTTTCAACCAGATCTTAGCTCCACCAGCCTCCTTGGTGAGATTCTCAGCGTAATAAAGTTGAGAAGGCCGGTTGATGTATTGAAAGTGGCTGCGGAACTCTTTCCAGAAGTCAGGATCAGCTATAGCAGACTTGTGAGCTTCCTCAAGCTCTGCGAGACAATCGACAAGTGCCTCCGGGACATATTGTCCACCGAATTGACCAAATCTTGCCGGAAGATCTGGGTATTTTGACGTCGAATCAGGTACGTCCACGGAAGGAGCAGCATCAAGAGTCTTTTTCAGAGGCGAGGAGCGGACGCGGGAAGGCTCTCCTTTTCCACTCATTTCACCGCAGAAAACTTCAACATTCTTCGCAGCCTCACCAGGAGCAGAAGTCTTCAGTATGTGAACTAGGCGACTTCCAATCACAACACCATCAGCACCAGCATCGAAAACGATATTGACATGATCGCGCGTTGCAACACCGAAGCCAACAGCAAGGGGGACGGTCGCAAAATCGCGTACTCGAGCAATAATATCTGGTAGCTCTGTGTTGACGGTGCCGGTCACTGAAGATCCCGTTGTACCCATCTGGAAGTTGTTCAGTTGTGGATGCGCGTCATTCATAGGACGATGTAGGATCACCTTCGAGACGATGTAAATAAACGAGTCCGCTATAGACGAAAGGAACTTTATACGCGGAACTGTAGTTGAGGGCGCGATAAGAGGCACGTAAGAAAGGCTTCAGGCAGCTATGAGTGAGGTCTGAAGAGCATGAGACAGGACTCACTTTGCCTTCCTGCACTTCTCGCGGAAGGTGAGAGCTTCTTCAGGAGGCAGATCAACCATAATGAAACCACTCGCGCCAGCTTCTGCTGCATCCTGGATGGCCTTGTCCTCTCCATATGCGAGTATAGGGTTGTAATATCCTGATGAAGGTATCAGCAACCTCAATAGAAAACAATTACGATGGAACCAACCCATTAGAACGACAGGGACAGTAAGACCTTGGTTTCGAGATTTTTTGAGTAGGAGAAGAGTAGCAGATAAGCCAACATTATTTCTGAGAGCGACCTAGGGCAGATAAGAAAGTATTGGACTAACAGACGATGGTACAGACAGTATGAGTTTCTTGAATAGCAGGACCGTCAGCCATGGGGTCAGAGAAGGGCATTCCAAGTTCTATGATATCTGCCCCGCCGGACTGCATGGCAAGTAGTATCGGGACTGTGTCATCGGGTGTGGGGTAACCAGCAGTGACAAAGGTTACAAGTGCAGGTGTGTCCTATGGAAAGGGGATGAGTTGCAGACCTTTTGAACAGCTAAAATACGCATACTTGTGCTTTCTTCTCTTGAAAAACTTTGGAAAGGGCCTCCATGTTAGTGAGTTGTCTCTAGCTGACTCGATAGAAATATTCTGATCAAAGAAAGCCACGTGCCGATACATTACTCAAAATCTAACCGAATTCAGAACGTTTTTTCCACTTATAGAAATCGCCGCCGCCTAGCTGCGTGAGCGTCTCCGATGAGCCATGCTTTCAACTTTGCTGATCTTCTTCCGTCCAGTATGCATGATATCTCAAGGACTTTAGCTGGGGAGATCCCCGACAGCGCTGATATCAAAGCCTTCAAGATCCAAGACGAACGGTATGTTTTAGACACCGCACAGCCAGTACATGAGTCTCGGGTTCTTGTGATATACACAGGTATGGTTCATCATTAATTTTTTAATCACTGACCCGTGGTCATAGGAGGTACAATTGGCATGCTGGTTGGCCAACATGGCTACGTCCCAGAACCATATTTTCTAACAGAGACTCTGCGTAGTCAGACAAGATTCCATGATCCCCAACAAGACTCCTTGTTCTCTAATTCGAGCTCTGTGCAAGGCTTTAGAAATTGGAGCAGTGGCAGTGGAAGAACAACCCCACAGGGTTTGCCAGGCGTCGCAAGTCCTAACACCCAGCCACAGCGAACATTACTTGTGCGATCATCCCGACCTATTGGGCTACCTGTTACGTTGGCGTTGAATCAGCAACAGCATAGTCAGCCAACGTGCATACAGGTTTCGGAAAATATATATGAAGCCCATCTTCCGTGTCTGCTCACCCCGCGGAGCACAGTTCCAGGTGGAACAGGAAGTAGATCAATCAGATACGCTATTTTGGAGGTAAATCGATCCATTTTGTGCTTTTCGCACCATAACATAGCCCTGGCTAGTGGAATCCCTTGTTAGACAGCAGTAATATTGAGATAGATGGTCGGACGCTCCACTTTTTTCGTTTCATGATTTCATCAAATAGTTTATCAGATTGGGTCCGCATTTCCACTGAAATTGAACTCAACTATTCATTTGATGCATTCTTGATCCTACACGGCACAGATACCATGGCGTATACTGCGAGTGCCCTGAGTTTCATGCTAGAAGACCTTGGCAAGACCGTTGTCAGTATTGTTTTTTCTACTCTGCCCTTCAGCGTTTATCAATATATCACTTCTCAGATCTTCACAGGCGCCCAGATTCCCATGTCACAGCTGCGAAATGATGCCGTTGATAATTTTATGGGAGCGCTCACAATTGCCGGTCACTACATTATACCAGGTATCTACGGTCGGATCGCATCTCAATTCTCGGCTAATGTCGAAAAGAATGCAGTATTTACTTTAACCACACCCTTTACAGAGGAAACAGGACCTCAAAGATGTCTTCTTATGATCTGAGTGCGTTTTCAAGCCCTAATTTCCCGCCTCTTGTAGATGGTACGTTGGTCACGCTAGATTTTTTGAAATGTCCTATGTTTCAACCCAGTGAGTATCGAAATTGTTGTTAATTGGAACAACGTCCTCCGGCAAACTGGTGTTCGCCGTTTTAGAGCTCATAAGCGTAAGCTTCCGTCAATGTACGGATTACCGCGCATTCAACGCTCGTAGAGATGAACCCCCATGTCGCAACTTTACGCCTTTTCCCGGGTGTATCAGCCGCAACTATCAAAGCGTTTTTATCGCCACCAATCCGTGGGGTGATACTGGAGACTTTCGGTGCCGGCAACGCCCCACAGCGCCCGGATCTGTTGCAGATGCTCAGGGAAGCCTGTAACCGTGGCGTCGTCATAGTTGCGATCACCCAGTGTCAAAAAGGATCCGTATCAGATGCATACGAGACGGGAAGGACGTTATTACAGGCCGGTGTCATACCCGGAAACGATATGACTCCCGAGGTGTCTTTTGTTTTACAATCTTAGATGCATCAACATGTACTTAACCTCTTCCAGTGCGCGCTTACGAAACTAAGCTATCTGTTATCAAAACCGGAACTTTCAATTAATGAAGTTCGCAATCTCATGGCGACATCATTGCGTGGTGAACTGACGCGATATTCATGTTCGGCGCCCTCCGATCCGACTTCGGTTGAAAGGACCCTTGAGAACATCCAGGATGTTTTATCCAAATTCGTTAGATTAACACAACCGCTCATATCTGAACCACAAATCACGCTCACGCCCGATACTCCCATTGAGGCGGCCGCACGCGACGTGATTGCTCCGTGGACTTGGACAGCTGGAGAGGTAGCGACGACTGAGGCTGTGCTAATACCATCCCTCATACATTTAGCGGCAGCCAGAAATGACGTCATGAACATGCGGTTCTGCATTGACTCTTACGGTGGGAATGATGGTACTGTAGAATCACATAAAGCCGTGAATGTCGCCGGTGGCGTCGTCAATTGCCCCGATCCCACTAATGGACAGACTCCGTTGCATGCGGCATGCCTCAATGGCAGTGTACAAGCAGTGGACTTGTTACTCCGTTCAGGTGCATTGGTTCATCTACGCGACACACTAGGGCATACAGCGTTGTATTATGTACGCTGTGTCAATCCTTCAATTATCGCTTGAGTACTAATCAGTGAGTCCGTTTCTAGGCTGCTCGACAGGGTCATGAAGCCATTGTTGACGAACTCCTTCAGGCTGGCGCTACCCTTGGAGGCGCTGATGAGTCGTATGCAGTTCTCGAACTGAAAAACGCACTTTTGGCAAGAGATCTAATATCTCAGGGAGTCTGGCTTAAAGCTGGAGTAAAACTTGCCGGTGATTCAGAGGCGTGATGCTTATCGGAGACAGTAAACGAATACGCAAGGTTAGGCGACGTCTGCGCATCCACCCCACCTGGGTGGGTACTATTTTGGAAGGTTGCTTGGACTCGAAAGCGACGAAGTTGCCTGTTCGTGTGATAACAATATCGCCAGGCAGAAATTTTGGAAAAGTTATTTATTGAAGCTAAAGATAGATAGGATATGTGATAGCACGCACTGGTTAAATGGAAAGGACAGTAAGCAGTTAGAAAAGAACAGACGTAGAAATCACAGTAGAATCCACTTCGCATGATACCGAAAAAAGGTTAAGATATAATAACCTGGATGTCCGGGACTTGAATGTAAATACAGTAGAATGGAAGGGTTAGCGATGTATCAGAAAGAGATAATCAAGGAAGTTACAAGCAGAGATATGTTGAACAAACCAGATAATTAGATTGGTCGGTTCAGGCGACCCAGACTGCAAACGAGTAAGATCAACGGTGCAGCAAGTCGCTACCAGACTTACAAGAAAGAGCGATGACAAAGTACAGTGTGACGAGCCTGAAGAGTGTGGCCAAATTAAGAAAGGGCTTTTCTGAAGTAAGTTTGTATCGTACATGACTCCCTCCATATAGTTTGATAGGCCATCCCTGTCCTTCAGTTCAGACAACGCCACATCGAAAAGAAAGAGTAACCTACTGTAGGAGTGTGTTCACAAGAAGCACAGAGGCGAAGAATACTACCGTCTGAATGAACGTTACTTCTGGATAATCGGCAAAATCTCGAACGAGTCACCTCAAAGTCAGCGAAAAACAGTGTTAACTCATGCCCAGTGCTATGAAAAGTTGACTTTAATGTTGTTACAGAAATTGAACGAACGCACATCCATCCGACAATGACCAAAAGTGGAATTACAAACGCAGCAATTTGCTTCAAAAACAAGTTAAGCACAGAGAAACGATATCAATGGGATGTGACTGACGATTGAGCTACCTACGCATACACCGATTGTAATTTCCATCTTATTCTTTATAGCCATAAAGATCGCCGTAACATGTTCAGCGGCATTACCCTAGATGTACATGTATATCATTGTAATTCAAACGCGCAGCCAAGCTTGACTTACGACGATTGGCAGAAGAATCAAACCAATGAAAGTTTTTGGAATGGAATACCGCTCTGCAGTCTCTTCAATGGATGCAACCACTAAAGTTACAAGTTAGACATAACCTTGTTTCTTTCACATCTGAGGAAATCTTACGATAATCAGCACAAAATGAAGTCACTACAGTTACGCCGAGTAGACTGTCGGGATTGTTCGCGTGATAAGTGTTGAGAAATAACAGAGTACATACGCTATTGCAGAAGCAACAATGCTCATTTTCTGTTGTTCCTCCGCTTCATCATTTTTTTTCTTTTGTGCTTCGAAATAATGTGGGTGTGTCTTGAGCTATCGGTTATATGCTCTATAAGCATTGTTCTGTGCAATTAAGGTGTGAACTAACTTGGAAGACGATATATGCAAAGTAAACGCCCAACAAAAGAACGGCGGTTCCCCTTGATATGGCAAGCAAGCCGGCTTCTGCAGAGAAACCTGTATTACTATATATTCAGGAGTGTAAGTTGATAAGATTAGACTCTGTACCTTTTCCGCTCTTAGACTGAGTGCTGTGGTAAGCAGCCGGGATTACAAGTGCTACTCATTTAGATGAGTTGGTGTACGTGTTATCCGTAAAATTTCGACTTACTGATACAGGCGAGAGTCATGAGCTGGTTAATAGAGTAAAATTAGACGACAGATTAAAATGTCGAGTGATTAAGGTCATACAGAAGCAGACCTGCTAAAGCGTAAGCAGCCCTCCATATCACACGGCGAAAAAAAACTCACGCCTGAGCACCTCTTGCTTGAAACTCAGATTGCTTGAATTTGAAACCAGCTAAAGGACACGATTTATTGTATCCAATCGATCTTTAATTTTATAACTGACCCGCAATGAAGGAACATCCGAGAACCAGAAGGATATTTGATAGAATAGAGCCCAACATCTGAGACATGATAAATACCATGATAAGAGCATTCAAAGGCAACTCACCGAAGTCTGGACAATGCGTAACTCGCCTACAGCAAGTATTAAAAAAGGAAATGTGCCAGTGTGTTCACGCTGATTACCTTGAAGCAAAGCAGCCACTCCAACAATTATCTCGACGGCATTGCCGAAAGACGCGTTCAGCAAACCTGCAAGAGTTGGTCCCAACTTGGTGGACATCTGTTCCGTCGCGTCTCCGAGAAGCTTACTTCAGAATTAGTCACTGAATGGCTAATGACGTGATGAGTTACTTACCTTTGCAAGAGGGACAATAGCAACAAAACTGAAAATAAACCGAAGTGCCGCATCCCAATTCAAATGGTGAGATATGAAACTCAAGGGAATAAATACAAGGAGGGTGTTAACCCAGGATTGTAAAAAAAACCAGCGAAAGGAGTCGATAAATGATGGTTCACCCTCCGAATTGAGGATGGCCAACGTTCTTTCTAAAAAGGGGCGAGAAGGAGTAGGCTGAATGCCATTCTCGAGGTGACTTAACAGGGGTTGGGTTTCGTTGGCCATGGGCAGAAGTGAAAGAGTGGATACGTTCCTGCTGTCGAGAGGCAGTGCTCACACGTGGGACCCGATCGCATCTGCGACAGCACAACTTGTTTGGGACACCATTTCTGGGAGATGGTCTAGCAACCGGAATCCTTCGTGGATCCAGCACAGTTATGATCTATGTGTGCCCTCTAGGACAACCAAATTTGGGATGCTTTGTTTGATGTGGTTGCAAAAGTATTAAATTTATCAACTTGGATATGACTGCAGCTTTATCGGGTCCTTGTCATGAAGTCATTCCTCTCCTGGATCTGTCGTAGATCTGTCGCGAGGGACTGGAAGTACATCTCGCGCATTTTCTCTATAGATTCCTGCGAAAATCGAGGACCTCATTTTTTGATGGACTCATGTATGACACAACGTGACAAATACGACAACAGATGTTACATACATATCATTAACTCTTGTGACATTTAGTTATTCCTTCCGTAATTACCTCATAACCCTTCATCCTCATTGCATATCAAGGGTTTGATTATATATAAGAACAATAGGTAAAAAATTTGTTGACATTCTTGTGCTGCAGGAATCGTAATCAATGAGAGTTCGATGTATATTCAACATTGATACTTTGGTGTCCCCAAGAAGCTCTATGATTACATTTCATCCGCATTGTCCTCAACAAAGTTGCCAAAAGAGTCCTTCAAGTGAGATGTGTCTGCCCACTGCACGATTACTCCAAGCCCTGCGTGATTAACATCGACGATCGTCACCGAGGTGTTCAAACATCGCTGCACAACCACACCAGGTGCACAGCTAACCCTCCTACCATGAATCAAGCTTCTCATCAACGTTCCAATGAATCCACCGTGTGAAATTACAAGGATATGGTAAGGATTGGTCGTAGATGGCAAAGAGGCGATGCCAGTTAAAACGTCCTTTAACCACCAAGTCTCGGCCCGAGCCGCAAAGAGAGCCCCTGACTCTGACGTCCTATCCATAGTTGCACCTGTTGTATGTGTCTTGCCTTGCAACTCACCCATGAACTAACACGGTCTGCATTAAACAAATAATGGCTTAAAGATGATAAAATGGACACACTCGTTCTCGCAGCTCTACTTTCTTCTGCAGTATGACGTCTGGGTGATGCGCCAAAATTGCTTCTGCAGTCTGTGCAGATTAGCACGGAGAAATCGTGGCGCAGTAAATCTACGTACTTGGACCGCACGGCTGAGATCACTGGTGAATGCAATCTCGAAAGGAACCGATCGCAACTTCTCTCCAACCATCCTTGCTTGCTTCAAGCCCACAGCGTTCAATGCTGTGTCTAATTGGCCTTGGATGATTCCATCTCGGTTCTCTTGCGTCTCTCCGTGTCGAACGATGTAGACTCGAGCAAGGATGGACATGTTGATAATCACTTGGAATCTCTCGTACCCCACACCACGCTTTTGATGGTTCGAGTATCATATATTGTTGCGACAGCTGATCAAGAAACGCCAGCGCAGAAAAGGAAACCTTTGATCTCTGATAAACGACTGATGATGGGCTTGAGTTTGCTGACAGACCATTGACAACAATACTGAAGTACTTCAAGCTAGGTCCTCACTTCGAGCTTCAACCTTGAGTCTCAGACCGCAGGCCTCAGGTCAGGCTTAAAGCTTAAGTTCTGACTATAGATATGCGGAAACTATGAAATCTATCACTGATCATATATTTGATACAAGCATCATATGAACCCTATCAGTCCGAAACATCCTTGTAATACAGAGTAACGTCCGAGCTAAGTGTTGTCCGTCTGTTCTGCGGCCTTGGGAGCCAGAGAGGGAAAGACAAGCTCAGGATAGCAGGGCAATGACCTCTTTAATCACATTCTGCACTCGTTCTTCCGGAAAGGTGGTTGCCAATTTTCGGATTCTTGTAACTATTTCGCCGGATTGACCGACATCAAGCAATTTTCGAGCTTTAGAAGCGTGTATCTAAGTAAAAGATGTTAATGATTAGCAAAAAGCAGGGGTGAAGACCTACAAGATTTCCGAGCCCGACCAGCGCACGGTATACTGCCTCGGAGTCCGTGTTTTCCGATTCAAAAATCTGGAAGATGATACATCAAGTCGGTCGAGCGAAATGGTCTATTGAGACTGACTCGAAGTATTAGTGATACCAGCTGATCAGAAAAAGCCTTCTCTACGGGTGTCCGTAAAGCGATGCATGAAGCACTTGCAAGCGTCAATAACCGCAAAGATAGGTCGAAGGAACACAATACTGACTTGAACAAGATTGTTGCCAGAGCGACACGGTGGGTCTTATTCAAAGAAGTGTAGGGGGCTTGACCTAAATGTTCTAAAACCTGGTTCAAAGGATTAAGGAAAGCTGACTTTTTTGACATTGTTACCGGCTTACCTTGACACTCCACTTCCCCATCAATGAGATCTTTTCCTGGAACACGTTTGTCAGGGTTCGGAAGAGGAGGAGAATATTCGTCTCCTTTGCTTTAGGTAGAGGAAGAGACCAAGATGTATTCCATTCTGAAGCCGCAAATAAGGCTTCGACGAATCTCTCTTTCAAACCTGGAATTACTTCAAATGCTTCAGGAGCGAATCCTGTCACAAGGCGACTGAGGTCGATGACTGCAACTAGATGAGGTCTAAAATACAGGTTCAGAAGCATGACGTGCCTGGGAAGCGTTGCAGTGATGGCCAGCGTTCCAGTACTTGGATAATGGTTTCTACGTGCACTGCTGCAAGTGTAACAGTTGGCCGTTTTGGTGGCACGGCAGTAGCTGCATTCAAAAACTCAAACGCCTCTTCAATCTTTGTCATCTCGTCAGGGTACATGGCAAGATTCAAAGTTGACTATCGGATGAACGATGAGAGGACGGCTGGAACTGAAGCATGACAGACAATTCATCTCACTATCTCTGTCCTCAACACTTCATCAAATTGTAGTAGCTTTCCTTGCATAGCAGAGACATTCGCTTGTTTAAATGTGATGAGTTTTTCCTGAACAACCATAATAAGATCTACAGGCTTCGCGAAAGGTTAAGCACATACAACCGGAAGAATGTTTGGGGCGGCAGCTGACACAGGAGGTTGCGGTACGCCAGAATACCTCGATGCACCTGTGAAAGGGTCCATGTATTGAGAAACTTCTGAGGACGGTGGAGCCGGTGTTGTTGTCGTGTATCGAAATGCACCGGTGTAAGGGTCCTGGTAACTTGATCCTGGTCCTACAGGGGCAGACGGTGCACTACGGTATCTAGAGGCGCCTTTAGGTATTGAGTATTCTAAGATCGGGGGCGAAAAATGGCCCAACCAACCTGTATATGGATCGACGTACTCTTCACTTCCAGGGCCGATACTAGCGCCAGTCGTGTTTTTCTCAATGAACCTGACGACTTCGTCGACATACGTCAGGGGGAGGTCATTTGACTCCAAAAACTTTTGGGCGGCGGAAAACGGGTTTTCTGTAAGGGTATAAGAGGACCAAAGTGCGTTCAAGCAATAATTTTACCTGTCACATTATAAGGAAGCTTCAAAGGAGGAACTCCATCTTGAATGTCAACGTCGAAGACATAGTCGTACTCCTTGCCTTGGTAAAGTTGCTTCCGTCCTTGACCAACAGCATCGACGACATCTCCAATCTTCTGCCATGAATTGGTAGCACTGTCCCACTAGGTCCAATGATGATTAGCGTCCAATACGGAGAGGATACAGAAAGAAAAACTACCTGATGTGCTTCAACAATGGATCCATTGTTGATCATTATGACTTCGCCTGGCTTCTTACCTGCCAAAACGTTCGTTCTCAAGAAGACTACTTATTTGAAGCCATACCTGGGGAATTCAAAGCTTCCGGTCCTCGAAGATCACTCTTCTTGACATCTCCAACCTGCTGAGAGGGTAATGCCGTATTAGCTACCTTCTCGTCATATTCTTTTAGATCTGCTTCAGTGGCCCAACGCTCTTTTGAAGCGCTGAAGACGCGAACAACGCCGTCACTACAACCACTGACGATATCACCGTTTGGCATCGAAGATACGGCCCAGACTGAGATAGCTGGATGAACAAGTGTTTGTACACACTCTCCATCTGAAAGAAAGGATTGAGCCATGAAAACGAAGTTGTCAAGATATATACCTTGCCATATGCGAACTGTTCGATCTTCCCCACCAGACACTACGTCACCGGTTGGAAGAACGCACAGACTATAAACAAAGGACGTATGACCGGAGAGTGTGTAAACTAAATCGCCACTGAACGTCCAAACACGGATTTCACTTTCCAAAATTTAGACGCCACGTTACAATAAAATTTAGATAAGTTTACCTGTCATTCGAACAGGATGCGAAACCGATATCAGGTACCAAAGCTAAACCTCTGACAGCATCTCGGTGACCCTCGTAAGTGTGGACGGTCTTGTGTTGTTGCCAAAGTTTAATCGTCTTGTCCGCCGATCCTCGATACATGCAATAATTGTTCATGCTAGTTTCAACATATCGTTACAAATGAACATACCAGTCAAGTATTGGTGTTCATCCACCGCTAACACGGCCCACACCGATTGTTGATGACCTTTCAAGTCGTACGACAGCGTGAAGTTTTTCCAAACTTTGGCGGTTCTGCAAAAATGAAATCTAAGGAATTCGAGATCAAGGTCTACTCACCTGTCCCAGGATCCCGAGATGATAACGCCACCACGCGTAACATCTAGTGCACAGACGTTCTCAGTATGGCCAATGAGTGAAAAGTCAGGATCATCTCGAGGAGCATCAAGACGGAATACGTTGATGACCGTATCCTGCCCACCAGTCACAGCATAACCTCGAAGTGGTCTCAGCCGATCGGAACACAAGTAACTACGTCACCTCCTACCTTTCGGTGCATCTGAGGTAGGGGCGATATAAGCAACCGAATTTACATATCGAGAACCGGCTTTGAGGACAGATGTCGGTGTGAAGGAGGCATCAGGCGTTGGCTTATGCCAGGGAATTGCGGTGGCATCACGCGAGGCGGACAAAATGAGGTCGTTGCTTGGTGAGCTCAGCGCACGCACCTAGGATCTGTTAGATTATCAAAGTACAGAACTAAACGAAAGACGGACGTCTGAAGAATGAGCAATTAGAGATGCAGACAACTTGTAAGGCATAACTTTTAAATTGCGCAAAGAGCTGTGGCAGGAATGATTCCGATTCGGTGTCAAAATTGGATTTCTTGACAGTTAAAGATCACAAGTTGCACATGGCCACGCGTCCCTCACTACTCTATTCAATTTGCAGATTGTGTATTCAATTGCTAAAATACAGATACAGATCCTGATTTCCCCTAATAAATACAAGACCATATTTTAATGAATCTGGATTACGATGTGCACCACTCTAACGAGCCCACACTGCCGTTGAGACGCACGCAGCCGGGAGATACGGAGGTGTAGTCTATGCCATGCACCATTACTTCATCTCCTGCGAGGGCCTCCCAATGCAGTTCATCACCCTGTGGGAACAGATTGTGACGAGTAAGTAAATCAAGAGGGGATAAAGTCTTCAGAGGTTGAAACGAGTTTTGTTTATCGACTTGAGGGCGGGCACAATTTTCAAAATAAGATCCGATACCGAAGACAAGCCATGACAAATACATAATATCAGTAGAAAGAAGGGAAATTATCATCAAAACAATGAATAGTTATGAAAGCCCT
The DNA here is from genome assembly GCA_003313675.1 of Termitomyces heimii. Lineage (NCBI taxonomy): Eukaryota > Fungi > Basidiomycota > Agaricomycetes > Agaricales > Lyophyllaceae > Termitomyces > Termitomyces heimii. Next base: position 34,667 of record QLON01000309.1, on the reverse strand, counting down.
GTAAAGAGAGTTTGAAAGCAGTTGGCTCAGCGAGCGGGAGTTTCCAGAAAGCAACGATAACATTAACAACTTTAGAAGCACGAATCAAAACAGAAACCAAGTCGAGACAACCTCAAAGATCATTCCGCCAGGTCCAAGCCGTGTGTGACAGAAATCTTGACTTTTTTCTTTCTAGGCCTTGGAGCAACATCATTGTCATTTGCAGGGTTGGCACGTTTCAAGCCAAAATTAGGTGGCGCTATTTGAGTCTCCGTTTGTGTCTGAGTATCCTTGTACGTTTCTTCCAGAGATACACAGGGTAAATGGGAAGTAACCATGCTCGGAGCACCAATGTTGAGATTTTTGTGGGATGATTTCAGCCGAGATGTCTACACGTTGTTAGAAACATTTTCGTCTCCCAAAAGAATAAAACATATACCAGTTCTACAATCTTCAGAAGACGCCTTTCAACAGCCGGGTCTGGGTTGAAGTACTCTATGTACTTTGTGCTACTCAGTGCCTCACGATTGACTATAAAAGTTTTTGGTTGCATATTCTTCCTGGCCTTAGGTTGTTTAGCTTTAGCGTTCCCTTTTATGTTAGCGTTCCCGATCTGAGGAAATCCGAGGTCGTCAAGAATGGTTGTTTGCTGAGTTAAAAATCCTATGAGTGACCTCAGATAAGCATATATAACATTAGGGCAGAGCATGTGTTCACCTTCTCTTTCTAGCCTACTGATTAGACGACGAGAAACGTCGCGAGTTGTGCCTCGAAAATCTTTAGTGAGACCATGGCAAGAAACCGTGACGAATCCCACCATTTGCTTTCGTGAAGTCGGCTGTAACGAAAGTCCCTTTGAATGTTCCAACGACTTTGATGGATCGCCTGGATCAGACCATCACGATGCATCAAAATTTTGTTGACTAAGATATCAAGAAAACATGCCTGAAGAGAGAAAGATCTTGAAATTTGGAAAGAATAGTAGGGTATAGGTCGGTAATCAACGGCCAGGAATCAGCAGCTTTTAGGCGACAAGAGAAACAATGGAATTCCGAAGGCAGGCGAGGATCGTCGACGGAATGGTATCTGAAAAAAAAAAGAGTTAGAGCTCCCGTCTCCACTTGCAAAGAAGTCATTACCCCATGCACCTATAGAGTGTGAGAGTGAGGATGAAATCGATTTCACAAGGGAGAACAGACCAAATATGAAACCACCTCCCACAACCACCTTCACAGAAGCAACTTGAATCCTCGACCTGTGAGATAACGTAAAAATAAGGCCGATGAATGCAAAAGAGGAGAACAGCTAACTTTGACGCCACAATCACATTCAAGACCCTGGTCGGGGATATTCTTGCCCATTGACAAGGTGCGTCTAGGAGTAGCCTGGATTTCCTCAGCAACTTTTGCGTCGAATTCTGGACCAAACGACTCAATGGGTTCCACTTGTGTTTCCATGTCTGTAGTTAATCATCAGCATACGTCAAGGTAGAAAAAAGGTCGTCTCTAACCGAGGGGTGCAGTTTCATCTACAATTGGCTGAGAATGCATCTCTTTAACCATATCAATGTCAATAGTATCGCTACTGTGTCTAGAAATGGCGCTCGTGATAGGAGACAAAGGTGGCAAAGACCAGTTGGACTCATGACAAGCTGACTGGAATACTGGGTCAGTCGACATGGAAGACTGTTTGTCAGGACTAGGAAAAAGCACTGGAACATCTTGAGTGAGCAGATCATCCACGACTTGTGTTTGCTCGACGTTTGACTTTTCATTCTTTTCACGGTTCTGAAAGAAAGAAAAATATTGACAATACGCAAAGCCGAGAAAAAGGGAACACTTACTATTTCGTTCAATTTAGTGGGTATCTTTTCTGAGATGCCTGTGAATTGCGCTTCTTCTAAAACCATAGTTCCGCATAGAGGTTCGATAGCGCCAGTCTCATTGTTCCTAATTCCACTCGGAATCAGAGGCCCTGGGACGTCACTTGCGACCCTTCTCTTGTAGGTGCCGTCAGGAAGGCGCAAATAATCGGGATCATCTTCCCCTTCGCCATCTGCGTCGTCCAATTCTACAGCCTGGTCGCCAGACCATGCTATTCTCCTTGTTAGGGCATCTATAATTTGTTGTTCTGCCTGTGCGGCACGTAGACTAGCCTCCTGAGCTGGGGTGAGAGCTGGTGTCGCGACCGATCGTAACGTCGTGTCTCCAAAAGTAGTAATGTTTAGGGAAGTATGTGTTGGGAGGTATGTAGCGATAGAAGTGACACTCAAATTGATCCTGAGGGGCAGTGAGAAGGCAAAACTTCAAATTATCGTGATTGACTGACGAATGGTGCCCTGTATTGACCTTTCCGATGCTCCATTTGTCTGGCACTTCGTCCAAATCATGGGTCATAAAGTACCATTTATCCTTCTCTTCGTCTCCCGGCTGAAAATGAGGCGGCTCGTAATCAGCTGGAGCTTTGTCAGTATAATATAACTTGAAAGTAGCAAAACGGCGTTCTTAAACGAATTTTCAGACCAGTGTAGCGAGACGTTTAGCACTTACTAGGTAAGACATCCATCTGTGTTGTAACGTGTATCAAGGTCTTTAGAAGAGCCTAATGTTTGATGAATTTGAAGCCAATTCCGAAGCAGCAATTGAGTCGGACGAACCTTCACGCTTTTCTTCACATCTAATAATGTTGGAGCCTTCCCTCTTTTGGCCGCTTCCGTGACTGGATTATCTCGATTATTGTTGAGGGACATGTGGCGTAGATCCTCTCCCAAAGTCATGATAGGAACTGTAATACCAGTGTCCGGAGAAGTATGATACTGCGCGTGAGTTAACAAAACCTGAGTTAAGGGATAATTGATACCACTCCACTTGAAAGTTGAATGTATAAGCTTCGACAATGCTACCAAAATACATTGAAGCATACATTCACCACGATATATGCGCACTTACTTATTCGGATCATTGGAATCCTATGAGGACCAAATGTAATTACGGAATACATCATCGCTCTGATACAACTTACGAGGTAAATGGCAAAAATGAAGCTCTTGAGGTATTCCTTTTGCAAAGCGTCAAAAATGCCGTTCTCCTGAAGAAGAATCAAAAACCAATCCCTGTCATAAAAAAGAAAAGAAAAAGAATACCAGGTAGTTCAGTAGTTTGTCTCCTTCATCAGAGTATCCACGCGTCATCGTCTTAAGGCCGGTCAGCATTAGAATCGGCATATAATAGGACTCTAACTGTGATTTTAAACCCAGGTGACCCTCGGCTTTGCTTGCTACACAAAGAAGAGAAGCTCGTGTCCTCCGAGCGGCGATAGGAAATAGAATCCTCATCGGCAACGAGATGACCTAAAAGATCAAGACGTAATCTCACAGGAGTAGATTAGAACGAACTTTGAGTGAAGTTCTCTTCAGGTAACAAATCCCTTGATTTTATTTCATAAATTCTCTAAAATACCAGTAGAATGAGACCTACTCACCTGAGATATGTAATACATCCCAACCCAGCTTTGAGCATCGTTTGGATAGCAGCAAGACTCTGCTTTGCTGTGATAGACTGCACTTCCGCCCGCGTCGCCTGAGCCTGCATAGTCAAGTTGAGAGTATAATGCGAGAATTGACTTGTAAAAGTTCCGACTAATGAGAAAGAGACTAAGCACTTATGAGTAGAGTTCAGACGCGACGCGTTTTAATTCTCATCACGTCGGCCATTTCTGACGTAATTTGCGTAAATAACAAAAATTAGACTTTTATGTATACATAGAATCGCAGGGCTAAGACGAGGAAGCTAGCGTCAAATAAAAGGAACAAACACCGATAAAACTACGGACGAACGTCGTCTTCTCTGTGTTCCTCGTCGTCTCAATGGTTTAACTGTAGCATTAAGCGCCATTACCAAATTCGTACTCTTTGGAAACGAAAGAAATACAAGCAAAGACTCGAGGTCGGCGGGATTCTGTGCATGCGGGCACAAGTGCTGTGGCATGTAGAGGCTCCAGAAATCAACCTGGATTCTGAAATACTGGCCAAATATCACGAGCCTTGACCGTTGCCTATTAGAGTTGTTATACGGGTATCGAAGCCTTCGCTGCGAATGGGCATTTCGGGAGTATGGAAAGGGTTCTTCATGACCATATCCGCGTATATCTCATAAACCTTCTGCAGTACTGCATCTGCAGATGAATCGGCCAAGGAGGAAAGAAGAACGAATTTGGTGCCTAACTAAGGTTTGAGAAAAATGAAGCAATGAATTTAAGAAATGAATGGACCAGTAGCTGTGAGGAATATAGTGATCTTGAACGTTTCGCCCTCGATAACTTGAGCGCCTGAGCTAGGTCCAATCGGAGACAATCGACTTGTAATTGCGTGAATACCATGAAGGGTTCCGGCAAGGACGAGGTATTCGTTTGAGGTCAATTGAGCCAGTCCATCTATCCAAAGAACGCTGATGGGTCGCATACGCGCGTCGGAAGTGTTACTAACCTGCAAAATTACGCTGATAAACGAGGCCTCCCGCTTTATTTATGACCTATTCAGAGAGTGAGTCAGGACGTAGGAGGTACTTCAACAACTCGAGCGTGCCCAGAGACCGTAGATCGCCATCGTATTTTGATTTACTCGTAGCACTCGTGGACAAGTCCAAGCCTAGCAATTATGCGTTATTTGTTGTAGCAGGTCGAGTATCCTCGATGCGAAGATCAAATGACCCTCAGCACGAAATGTATGGCTCACATGACTGGAAGGTGTCCAATCTCAACGTGTCACAGAAATCCGTCACATTTGCTAAGTTGTCTTCCCCTTTTCCGTCGAATCTACATGGCTTTGCTTTGCTTGCTAGATGTGATAGTCTTACTTCTTTCTCTCACACTCTGCGCTCATTCAGCCTCTATCCTTGGGGAACGGGAGTTACCCGAACTGGCTCTTGCCAGTTTAGCACAACTGATTTCGGACCCTAATCCTGTTAAGCAACTTGATCCCTCGAATCCAGCATCACATCTGTCGCGAATATTGATACCACGCGTATGTATGTTTAGCTTATGTGTATGCATTTCTTCTTGACTGACTATTTCATCAGCTGGTACTGAGAATAACACTATTGTCCGCAATTATATCATTTCAACCCTCAAGGCACTGGAATGGCACATCGAAGTGGATGAATTTACGGATAAAACACCAATTGGGGATAAACGCTTTGTGAATATCGTGGCAACAAAAGACCCCTCTGCCAGTCGCCGACTCGTATTGTCGGCTCATTATGACAGTAAATATGGAGCGACCTATCCTGACAATCAAGTACCCTCCAACCGTATGTGGCTATCGTTCGACCCCTGACCAAGTCTAGTTTGTAGGTGCTACGGATTCGGCTGCACCCTGTGCCATGATGCTCGACCTTGCCGAATCCCTCAATCCCCTGTTAAATGCACGTAAACAACGACAAGACGCTGGAGATCTTGGAGATGACGAGGATGAGGACATCGTCGATACAACACTGCAGCTCGTCTTCTTTGATGGTGAAGAAGCTTTTGTGTCTTGGACTGCAACGGATTCAATCTATGGTGCCAGGTGAGCCCGTTCTACTTCTGGCAGGGATCAAGTTTTTCTGAGCTATGTTTAGACACTTGGCGAACAGATGGGAGTCTACATATCTGGCTCCCCACGAGAAGCGAAGGTTGATGGGCCTACAACCCACGGAACTCGATGGTATTGAACATCTCATTCTACTTGATCTGCTGGGAGCCCCTCAACCCTTAATTCGCTCTTTTTTCCTTGACACCGCATGGCTATTCGATGCTTTGGTCTCAGTAGAACGTAGATTAGGAGACAGCGGTGCTTTCACTTATGGCGATAATCAAGAAATGGCTCCAGGAAGATGGTCTAGTTATTTCAGGTCACGGCAGGAGGCTCAAATGAACTATGGATACATTGGAGACGATCACGTTCCATTTCTTGAGAAAGGAGTTAGCATTTTACATCTCATTCCGGAACCGTTCCCGCATGTCTGGCACACTCTCAAGGTGAGCAAAGCAATCTGAACTCCATACTCGGACACGAGATTCTCACGAAAGCAAAGGATGACGCTTCCGCGTTGGACATCCCCACAATGAGGCGTTGGAATATTATGCTTCGAGTCTTTTTGTCTGAGTACCTACATTTACGACCGGGAAATACCCCCTCGCCTAGCATGCTCCATAGATCGATGTCTGAACTTGTAAGTATCTAGGTCTATCCATGCACACAGACTTGACGAGTCATATTGCTAGTAGGGATAATTTGAAACACAGACTGTAACATTGAAATGTTATCGCACAACATTGCATCAATATAATCACGAAGCTTACAAGAATCTTTTGGCAAACAGTCAGCAAGGGCAATACAAAGAGATTTGGACAGCATATCAAGGTGTTGAGCCGCATCAAGCACGCAAAAGGTTCTTGTAATGTTTTATCAACTCAGAGGCGTCAGTGGCAGCCTATGTACATTCAAAATAAAAACATGAGACCTTGATGTATGCGCACCTTCTCGTTCCGCCGAGCCTCTTCGACATGTGCCCTAGCATTTCTGGAGAAGTTTCGGAGAGCCGCTTCGCGTCTGTATGGATTTCTTCGCTCTACAAGTTTCGTTCAATGAAGGTTGATTAACACTGAATGTGATTACTGACGCATTTCACTGGCGGCATTAACTTCTTTGGATCGCCGGGTTGCCAAGTCATTCAAAAACGAAGGATACACCGATAAAAGTGACCTGGATGCTTCCTATTTTCCATAAGCATCAGAAAAATATAGGAAGAACGGTCGATCGAACCTCCTGGACCCGGAACAATTCTGCATAATCTGCAAACGCCTTTTGGGGCAACACTTCTTCATTCCTCAATCCCTGTATCCTTGTCACGGCTTGTTCTCTATATTGTCGATTAGTCTAGAGGTAGCATCGTGACGGTCGGATTCACAAATATGCAACGCTCGCTTTTGATACATCTTGTGCAACTTTGCGTGCCGCTGCATAAATGGCTTTCTTCTGCACTTGAAATGCTGACGCCTTAGCGGAAGCTTTTTTTGCCTGACGTTCTGATCGAATATAGATAGAAGAATTGTGAATCATGAAAATCACGTTGAAGGACCAACCGTGATGTTCCTGCAATATAGTCGATATGTCACCTACAGCGTCATCTTTATTCTCGGTAACTTCGGGCAACTCGTGGTCGCTGTCTCCTATATCGAATTGGATCGGCGCCACTGAACGAGGCCTTAACCCTCTACGAGAGGGATCCATTGTCGCGTTTTCTATCAGAAGTTGATTATATTTTATCCCTGTGAGAACATCCATTGTGATAGTTTACTTGGTGTTTTTACCATAGGTTTACACGCACTGCGCAGGTGAGGGTAGTAACCAAGTCGAGCCCTCGTACATAATCGACCCAGGTCATGTGCTTTTCACGAGGCCGTTCTTCACACATTATTTATCTATCCCGTTGATGGCAAACAATGACCTCTGGGTCAGGGTTCGAAATTGTTTATGCAGTCTAACTTACAACATGGATTGGTGAGAGTTACGCACTTCATATGCGACCTGTTTTACCCAATTGTCTTCAGTCTTGAACTTAATATACATCAGCGAATCCTATCTGACCTCGCGTCAAGCCCTGGTGGAACAGAAGATGATATACTTCATGCCCAAACGCTCATTGCGGCTAAGGTGCATACACGATCAGGAGACGCGCAAGAGCAAGAGCTTGAAGATGAAAGGGAAGATGAATCGGCTGACTCACGAGTTTTCATGGTGAGCAGTATGCTATAATGCATGATGGTCCACGAGCTGAACTTTGTGCTGAGTCTATATCTCGTGTCCATTGCAATATCGCTTTCGGAGAACTCATAGTTAACTTTCCGGAAAGCCACATTAATAACAATATTGATGTTTTAATGCCCGTTCTGGTTGATATCCTTAATGATGTGCCCTTCGTTGACTTTGACAAGTGCCTTTCCTGGTTCGGTATGTTACGAAACTATAAATCAAATATACAACAAGTTTCATTTCGTCACGTAGATTGGTCCTTTCCTGATCAGCTCGTATACTCAACTGTCTCCGCACTTCTCCGATTGTCGGGCTCTCACCCTCAATACACTGAGAAGGCAACTACGGCGATCTGCTTCTTCCTATCACAAACGGTTGAGCAAATTAGAACCAGTGATTGTACGAGAATTTTTGAGTTCTCTAGTTCTAGTCTAAATCATCGCTAGCAATCTCTATACTGACGCAGTCAATACCTGCCGTCCATGGCTTGTATAGAGCTATCAGTTCGACATCCTTCGCATGGACTGTTGACCAATGGGGACAGGTAGCTGCACGTACAAACGAACTTTGTTCTCCGACTATTGTCGATCGCCTTAATCATCTCCTTGTTGACATCATCCAAAAAGAAGGCGTAGACGAAGAGTGTCTTCGTTTTGTCCAGACCTTCGTCTCCCGCTATGTGACACAAGGTCGGCCGCTCAGCGGATATTTCATTGTTTGCTGCGTTATAGAGACGCAATGGACGATCCTTGCCCAGGCTCTAGTCCCCCCACAGCCTACTACATCTGTAGTTATCACTGAAGCTGCAGCAGCTAACAGAGCTTGGATCTCTCTCATGCGAACTGCTCCAATGTCACACGAAATCAATGATAAGGACATTGTGAAGGCTTTGAAATCCACAGTCCTTTACGCGATGCAATGTTTCACCGATCTGTCGGTCCAAATAGACGAGATGGAGACGGAACCTTCAATCGATACATATGCTTGGGAAACTATGTCTGAGAGTTTGGTACGTTGTAGCGCTAATGAGTTTTTCGAGGTAATCAACGGTTTTAGAAACTGGCCTCTGTGTGTTCTGTTGCATTGCAAGAGTTAGATGGAAAGTTATTCTCCAAGTTACAATTATTGTTAAGCGAAGAGTCTTCTATATCCGACAATCTCGTACAGGAAGCAGCTTTGAAGGCTACGACAGTTTTGGTTCAGAGGTAAGTGGTTGAACACGGCTTAAAACCACGATGTTTTTACTTTAGCGAAAGTTTTCCGGAAATTGCTTCGACGATGGCAATTCACCTCCGGCGTTTTGTGACGTCTCCTTTACCTATGTTTGAATTTGCATTCGCTTCGGAAAGCCGTGCCCCGCCACCCTTAGTTGCTGCTGCAAAATGTCTTGCCCATTGTATCCGTGTATGTCTTTTCATTTGGCGATTCGTCGGCTTTGCCTCATCGTCTCGAACAGCTAGCTCCTGGAGATGATCTGATCATGTCAAACATGTATTCTCTCCTCAATTATATTGCTGCAGCTAGCAAGGAAACATACAAGGGTGCCATCGACTCACCAGTCAATAACGTTTCAATTTATGATTCTGACGCGAGCCAGTTGGTCGAGGCCGGCTTGCGTGGTTTATCGGAAGACGAAAAAAGGCTTGTCAGTATCAGTACCATATCTGTCGTGACCCGTCTAGCACTCGAATTTGACACTGAAGAGGTATACATATCAAGACGCGTTGTTCGTCTGAATGCCACTGAACGCATTGATTAGGTCACTCGTCTTACTATCTCGATGCTCCTGCAAAGGTTGCGACACGCAGAGCCCACGGTTGAAGCTGCTATTGCCTACAATCTCGTCGATCTTGCCCTTTCAGCTCCAGAAACCGCATTTGCAGACATTATCCGTGTGTTTTCTTTGATTAACCGTTCCGCCAACCCTGATGATCCGCGGTTCTCGAACAATATGGTCAGTTTGGGTTGCTCCGCATGTGCCCTTTCCTGACCTGACACAATTTAAAGGTTCTTGCCGCTCAAACAAGGCTAGCTCAGGAACTGTATAAAAGACCTGAACTTTACGACATATACCTCGTTGAACTGCTTAACCTTTTTGCTGACAAAGGTATCGCAATACAGAATCTCAAGATCGCGAATCACGAAGTCAAGGTCGATTATATTCCGTCCTGGACCATCTCAGTACTAACTTGTGCCTTTTAGACTGATGACATGATAGAACAGCTAGCCTCTTTACTTCTTCCAATTGATGCTCTGTTAGCTTATGAGGACTTCAACCCTCAAATAGGTGCCTCGGCTGGCGTCGTCTCTTTATTCAGAAATATGTGGTTCTTGTGTGTCCTCTTCCAGTTCACTAGCGACAAGGACAAGGCAGATAATGCCATGAATTGGTTAAAACCTGCCTTATCTCGTATTGCTATAAAAACACCGTCGATGGTCCTGGAAGAACGCCATGACTTTGTTGCTAGTGATGTGGAGTATAATTCCGTCATTCGTCAGGAGTATGCTCACACAGTATGATGATAGCTTTATACTCCGGTCTTACGCTCATCAGATTGTATCTTAGGTCATAACAAAACACCGGACCTCGTTGACGAAGCATATATTCGTGCGTGCCAGCGACGTTCGAAGTCTCTCACCTGGCCAGGTCATATTCATACTAGCTATGCATGACATTGAAAGTATGCGATCTGCAGCGGGCTTACCTTCGTCTCTCGTTACATACTTTACAAACGATAGTATAAATCATTCTGGACTGTCTGCTTGGATGGAATCAGTGGCAGAAAAGGTGTGTAAAATGCAACACTCAATGATGTCGATGAAAACATATTGATATCTTTGCTAGGTTATTGATGATTGCATTCACGAGTTGAATACCCAGGCTTCCCAACAAATGCTGCCTGTCCGCCTTTCATCCGAACTACAGGCTCTTTTGGTCTATACGACTCATCGTGTTGAGAACGCGAGAGATATAGCATCTAAATATCTAGATCGCTTGATCACGTCCTTCCCGTCTCTGATGTGTGATCCACCCTTCGTCTTTGCGATTTTGGAGGTTCTCACACTTCTTCGCCAATCATGTGAGAATGAATTCTTGGACGAGGTGTGCCTCTTTCATCTTAACTAAATTCGATCTAAACTTTTCCCTTGAGTACAATCCTGTTTACGAGTTTCATTCAGAAAGAACTGGGATCACTTTACAGATGACTGATGATTATCGACGACGAAATGACATCCTTAGATTGTCGTATAGTAGCGCAAATACCTGGTTTGGTCTAGCGATGGCACGCGCTCCTATCGAACTTCAGTCCACGTTACAGGTTTTATCTTTTCAAGTTGCTTTGCCATTCGACCTGATATTTGTACCAGAAATATCTTGCTGTTACTCAATCAAGCTCAGGAGGACATTCCTCTGAGCTCGGTGCATCTGTCGCTGAACATTTCGGTAAGGCAATTGGTCCTGTTGAACGCCAACTTGGTGAGCAGCATGTCGCTTTTCCAGCGAGCTTTGCTGATCCAACAGACAGCTTGCCTCGCTAATCTCTCTCAATGGAAAACGGATGGGGCGAAAAGTCTGGCGAACGAGATTGCTAGCAAAAGTTACTTCTCTGGAGAGGTTGCCGGAATGTGTTTGGCATGGCATCAAGGCTAGTTGTTTAGAGGAATACGATGATTTGACTTACATTCTTCATAGCCCCTGACAAGCTGAACAAGCTGCCTCCACACTCCGTCCCTTCGACCGAGATTCAAGACCTAAAAATGAAAATGTCTCTTACAACCGAGGAAGTTTTGAACAAGAGCAGTACGCTCACAGTGCAAGACTTGAAGAGGCTCCTGTTCAGATGTGCAGCAACATTGGTTTCTTTGGATCAGGTTCTTTTCCCCTACTTTTCCTGTGATGTTCTCAAACACTTCATCACACTTAGTGTGATCACGACCTACTTCATCACCTTGTTGCTTTGCCTTTCGAAGTTTCGACGCCTCCCGCCATAACTGCTGGTATCGAAGTCTGGACATGGGTCATCTCCAACAAACCTGATATTGAAGTTGCTTTGATGGCCGAAGTCCTTTCTGCGTGGTCAGACAACATCAAACACGAGAAAGGAATGTTCTCCTCCGTGCTTAAGTGCGTCACGCACATCGTACTCGAGGAATCTGAACTTGATCGTTTTTTTAGTTACCAAGATCCGTTTTATCAGCCTATCAGATATAGTCCTACAGACAAGGAGGTCATCGATAGAGGGAACGCAAATGCTCGTCGAATCCTGACTCCCCATGTTCTGGTTCTTCAAATGCTTTTCAGCCGGTTGCAAGCGGCTAGATATCGGCGGCCTGGGATGATGTTTTTGATTCAGCACCTTGTGTTGCGTTCCGCACGAGCATACCGTTTCATGAGGTATGGTTCTCTCTCTTTATGTGATGTGTTATCGACTTATTAGACTCAAGTACTCATGCACTGGCCCGTGAAGAACGTTTCTCTCTCCTCCTCTTTGGATTTGAAACTCTGAAGAGTTCTCATTTGGATTCTTACTCGGAGAGTTTGCTGCGTGAAAGTCTTTACTCAGTCGCTTTTGCTTGGTTTTCGGTCCGCCCCCAGTGCGTTTCATATCTTTTTTGCGGATTCGATGTTTCTCATGCAGTCGTAGATGGTCCTACGGCGCTAATAGGGCTCAAGTGGATGCGGACTTGAAAGTCTTGATGGAGTTTTTGTCCTGCCTACAGACGGACTGCGTTCGGGGAACTTTTGAGGTCTCCAGCCTCTCTCTGGGTCAAATACCATCTCGGGAATTACGTATGCTTTTCTTTTCATTTCTCCTTGTTTTAATCATGGGACTATCATTACGCTCCTAGACTATGCGACTCGCCTTCAGAGCATCAATCATCCTCTGCGCCTTCTTACAGAGAACGAAATGATAAGACTTTCTGTTTGGAATAATCCGGCTGGCGATCTTAAACGAGGTAATGATCACATTGGAACCATTGGAGCGGCAATGCTCGAGGTCAAAAATCTTGTCCTTTTGCTCATAAATTTATCACTGAAACGCGTTCCGCAGAGTACTTGGCATACGGTCCTTCGTACTGTCTGGGAGATCGCGCCCGTGATCGCCGTGTATCTTGTAGAACGTTTTAAAAATCCTACTGTACGAAATGAAGTGACAAAGATGGTCCGCGCAAATCCTTTGGAGGTCGTCGACGTCCCAGAAGCATTACCTCTCTTTATTGGTGAAAAGGTGGATTTGCATGTCCGAAGGGATTTCATGGTAAAATAAGTTCCCTTGCCCTTACAACAATAAATAGCTTATGATGTCTTCTGAAGTACCTTCTCTTATGGTGTCCTGTTCCACCTGTCATTGCGATTGGTTTCTTTGAACCCCGATACAACAACGAACCTTTAATTCTCCAATACGCTCATCGAGTGCTTGAACAGCATCCTGTTGACCTCACGTTCTTTTTTGTTCCCCAAGTTGTCCAAGCCTTACGATATGATAGATTCGGTGCGTGCTTTCTACAGCTTCGTCTTATCTGTCTGAACGGTTTGTCAAGGTTATGTGGCGCAATTCATTTTAGAAACGGCAAAAATCTCTCAGCTGTTCTGTCATCAGATCATTTGGAACATGAAGGCGAATTGTTACAAAGATGACGCGGCTGAAATTGTACGTTCTTGCTTTTTCGACGTCTATCTTCTCAACCATGCTGCAATAGGAGGATCCAATGAAGCCAATTCTGGACTTCATGACAGAGCGCGTTGTTGAAGCTCTTTCGGGAGAGGCTAGGGAATTTTATAATCTCGAGTTTAATTTTTTCGACGAAGTTACCTCAATATCTGGAAAACTCAAGCCATTCATTAAAAGAACCAAACCGGAAAAGAAGGTTAGTAATTTAAGGGGATTCCATCCTCCCCCAAGAAAAGAAAATCTTATACATCGTCAGGCGAAAATTGATGAGGAAATGGCGAAAATCAATGTTGATGTCGGCGTGTACCTGCCAAGTAACCCTGACGGAATAGTGGTTGACATCGACAAAAAATCTGGGAGGCCGCTACAAAGTCATGCCAAGGTGACGTTAGTTGTATGTCGTATCTCTGACTTCTAATCGTTCGTTAGGCTCCATTTATGGCGACTTTTAAGGTCCAGAAAGAGCGCGTCGTCATCGATACAGATCCGGAACTGATTTTGGACGGAAATGGGGCGGGTACTGAGACAAAGGTTAAATATGATGTCTGGCAGCAAGCGATTTTCAAAGTGGGCGATGACTGCAGACAGGATATGTTAGCTCTCCAAATTATTGCGATGTTCAAGAATATTTTCACCAGTGTGGGCCTGACACTATATCTATTTCCTTATAGAGTGACAGCAACTGGTCCAGGGGTTCGTATCTGCATTTTCTACTTCCTTCACATTGCCTCTTATATCCTTTATAGTGCGGTGTCATTGACGTTGTGCCCAACGCAACTTCTAGAGATGAGATGGGTCGTGCCAAAGTCAATGATTTGCTTGATTTCTTTGTGGCCAAGTACGGAGGAGAAGATGGTGTTGCATTTCAAAAGGCTCGACTCAGTTTCATCCAGTCTATGGCAGCCTATTCTGTTGCATGTTACATTTTGCAGATCAAGGACAGGCACAACGGTAATATCATGATTGATGGTGAAGGTCACATTGTGCACGTTGGTCTGTCAATTAACCTTCTATCATCCATATTGCCTGACTCAAATCACGAAAGATTTTGGATTCTTGTTCGACATAGATAAGTGTTTTTCCGTATCTCTCATGTCCCTGTCTTACCTTTTTTTTTCATTTTTACGTCCTGGAGTGCGTTCAATTTCTATTGGGTTCTTTAAAAGTTGCTGAATCACTATACAGGGGGTGAAGTTTGAACCAAACTCATTCAAGCTTAATCACGAGATGGTTGTTTTAATGGGGGGACGATATTCACAGGGCTATCAACTCTTCCAAAATCTCACCGTCAAGGCGTTCCTCGCAATTCGACCTCATGCTGAACAACTCATAGGCACAGTGCAACTAATGCTGGATACCGGTCTACCGTCTTTCAAAGGGGAGCCGACCATCAAGAGGCTTCGTGACCGATTCGTACTTGGGCTCAGCGAAAGGCAGGCCGCGGACCATATGATGAGCATCATTAAGAACGCCCACGAAAACATTCGAAGTACGGCATATGATGAGTTCCAAAGGGTGAGTTAGTCAATCTTTTGCTCCCTATTTGGACTCATAATCCATTCACAATAGCTACAGAATGGTTTGTTTTGTTATCGCTGTCTAGAAGGTGTATTCACCTCCTTCCAGGTATTCCTTACAAATAGAGATGTTATCGAGATGATATTACCGATAATTTATGCTTTGTTCTGCGCAACGGTTGCAGGGAAGCGCAGGGAATGTAGTGAATTTGTTTTTTCATTTGTAAGGCACTATAGCCAAGTGGTTACGGCGACAGATTCGAATTCAAGTGTTATCTGTTCCTCTTTGAGGGCGCAGGTTCAAATCCTGCTGGTGTCGTTTGTTTTTTTGTCTTGCCATGGTTCCCTGAAACTTAGGTAATACGTCATTTCGGTAATTTCTTGACTGGATCACAAAAGTCAATACGATGTCTGTCCCTCTTCCGGTACTTTTCGCACAGAGCCTTTCTAGTGCCTCCAAGGTATCAAATCTACCCGCGGTCGATGATTATACTCAGGTAACCAAAACAACACGACCTTGAGAGTTGATTGATATCCCTCTGCAGGAGCTCGTCCAGTTGACTCTAAAAAGCACTTTGACTCTGAGTTCCCGGATCGCCGAACTTTCTTTGTTTAGCCCGAACGAAATACTCGAGGACATATCTACTGCAGACTTGGTCTATCTTCTCGTGCCCTATGTCCTATCAGAAATTCGAGGACGCGTCAGGACTATGGAACGTGAAGGGAGGATCCTGGTGCTCAAGCAAACGCAGGTGCCGCCTTGCATGTTTTCAAATGGTACCACGTTGACTTAGTATCTTAGACAGATTTGAAGAGTTTCTTGTCGTGTCTGGACAATTATGAAATTGTGCCTCAGGATGAACGTGCCCTCTATGATCGTCGATCATCTGCCATCGCGGACCCTGCTAAACGACGTGAACTCAAGATCAAGCAGTATCAGAAAGAGAAGGACTTGAAGGCACGGATTGAGGTAATTTTTCCATGCCCGTGTTCTCTTTTTTCACTCATCTCTCTATAGTCTCTTCGTAAACGGAGAAGGCAAACGCCTCTCTTAGATGACTCAGCTACAGATTTCGACCTCATAGCCTCTCTTCTTTTGAAATCAGCAAGGTCTACCGGTGACGAAGAAGACGATATTGACTCCGAGACGGGAGACATCCTTCGCGAGGCCACACTACTTCTACTTCGACTGAAGTATGCACAATCACAATCTCAACTTGAGAACCTGGAGCAAGAGCTTGAACTTCTTGCAAAAGCGCCACCCTCGCCGCCTCGCCCCTCTTATCATGAAGCCGACGATCGTAGAACGAAAAACCGTGAGAATGACGGCGATATGTGGAAGCTTGACGCACCGCGGTCAAGTCTTCAAGGCGACGGGAAAGGACCACTTCTTGATTCGTCGGGCAAAGTGAGGTCTGGTTGCTCTTGATACAGTATCATCTTCTGAAACGGAGAAATCAGGTCCTTCGACCATTTACAATACTTCCCTCCGATGCTGCAGAACGTGTACGTCTTCAACAGCAGGTGTTTGGTCCCGGTTATCGGTTGCCTACCATGTCTATCGACGAATATCTTCAGATTGAGAAGGAGCGAGGTAATATTATTACGGGTGGCGGGTATGTTGAAACATTGGCAGCTCCGTTCCGATCCTCACACCTTGCATTCCTAGTCCTGCGTCAGAAACTGCCCCGACATCTTCTGAACAACTCGCTCTCGATGCAGAAATGGATGGGACATTTGATGGCGAAGAAAAGTCAGAGAGCAAGCGGTTGAAGGATGAAAACTGGGCCAGGTTTACAGATGAGAATCCCAGAGGCGCCGGTAACACAATGAACCGAGGATGAACGCCGGGTACTTACAGTCTGAGTCTTGTCGCGGGTGTAAGTTGTACGTAACCCATGCCCCGTGTGCACGTTTTTATCCCCTTTGAGGTCGATGAAATCTATCGGAATAGTATTCTCGTACACTAAAAGTATGATCCAAAGCAAAGAAAAACCTGAACAACGAAGAGGTATATATGTTATCAACATAATGACGCCAGAGTCAGCAGTCGGCGCAGTGGCCCACAGGACGTTCAGCAAGCACACTGCGATGCTTCGGGAGCTTCTGTTGTCTGTGGGGTTGTAACGTCGATTTCTATAAAAATTACGTTAATACATGCAAAGTGAGGTTAAGGCGAAGGGGGCATACTGGTGTTAGCTTCATTCTGTGTTTCCTTTTCCATTCCTGGTAGTGACATGGCAATCTTCTTGAACAAGCTCTTGACGTTATGCCCGGCTTTCGCAGAGGTCTCCATAAACATGATGTTCAATTGTGTCGCTTTAGTAGTAGCCTCCTCCAGCGTCACTTGCCTGTTGACTGATAGGTCGAAGCGCGTGTGCAGCGTATGAAGAGTACAGACCGTTTATCTGACAAGTCAGCCTTATTTCCCACCAACACAATTATCACGTCGTTTCCTCGTTCCGATCTCACGTCATCTATCCATTTCGTTGTAGAGAGGAATGATTGCCGGTCTAGACGGATAGAGCTCAGCCATAGTGATGGATAAGAAGTGTCGCGACACACTTGTGATATCAAAGACGACGATAGCCACGGAAGAGTCACGAATGTAGGATGGAATTAATGAACGAAATCGTTCCTGGTTGCAAAGTTGGGAAACGCCGCATTCATTTGGATACAGAGTCTCATACCTGTCCAGCGGTGTCCCATAGCTGCAATCTCACCGTCCGGTCTTCAAGATACATCGTCTTGCTGAGGAAGTCGATACCGATTGTGGCCTGATAAGTATTGTCAAATGTATCATACATGAACCTTTAGAGACAGTTTAGAACGACAGTTCGACGCAATGGCAAGGGTACGAAGGGTCACCTAGTAATTAAACTAGTCTTTCCGACGCTCTGGTCGCCGAGAAGAACGATTTTTGTCCGCTTTGGAGGTGAAGACGAAAAGTCTGCAGAGACGGGAGTGGCTGGTGTATCGGACATGGTCAAAACAAGAGTGGTTGGCAGCGTTGAACGTTGAAGTCCAGTCAAGGACACATCACACTTAACCGCCGGCTTATCACGTGTGGAAATAGATATCTCTTCAGTGTCGTTTGAAGGAGGAAACACACCTAACAAGGAATAATCGTTCTTTGCTTTTGCCTGCAACGAGTGATGAAGCTCACTGACAAACTAACCTCTCAAAGCCCATCAAATCCCTTCTTCACCTTTGAATTCTTCCCTCCACGTACTGATCAAGTACGTCACCTAACCTATTCGAACCGAGTCTTGTTCCGTGACGCACTTTCCCGCGTTTAGGGATTTGAGAACTTGGTTTCACGTATATCCAGACTATGCGCACTTCATCCGCTTGCCATCAGTATTACATGGGGTGCCGGAGGCTCGACAAGAGATCGAAGTCTTGAACTGGCTGGTCTCACGCAAGCGGAGCATGGTGTGGACACGGTCCTTCACTTTACATGCACGAATATGGAACGTGGATCTGTAGAGGACGCTCTTCAGGTGAGTCCGGACATTCCCAATGTTGTGCACATCGGTAAAAATCGGCATCTAGGCAGCTAAGGCAAATAAGATAAATAACATTCTCGCATTACGTGGAGGTATGTCTGTCTGTCTTCTACGAAGTCTATTAATGTGATCTCTCAATGATCGTACCGACAGATCCCCCGAGGGGCAAGGAAGAGTGGATACCAATCGACCCGAACTTCCAACACGCCATAGATCTTGTCAAATTTATTAGATCTTCTCCTCAATATTCCGAACACTTTTGCGTTGGTGTCGCAGGTCAGCTTCCAACCCTTCAAGAAACAGAGTTTTATAAGTTAATATCTGTGTCAAGCATACCCTGATGGACATCCTGACAGTCACCTCGACCCGGATACCGAGCTTAACTATCTTAAGGAAAAAATTGACGCAGGCGCAGATTTCATCATTACTCAACTTTTCTATGACGTTGACCGATTCTTGGAATGGGTGAAAATGGTCAGAGCAAAGGGCATGTTGCTATAAACCAGCGTAGCTTTCTATTGATCTGAGTCTTCCTGATAGGTATTTCTGTCCCTATCATCCCTGGGATTATGCCGATCCAAACCTATTCGTCTTTTCTTCGCTTGGTGAAACTATGTGGAATAAGAGTCCCACAGTATATTATGGATGCTCTTGCACCCATCAGTGTACGTTTCTTCTTGTGCCTGTTTACGAGTTTCTCTCATTCTTTATCATTAAAGCACGACGATCAACTCGTCAAGGACTATGGCATCCAGCTAGCCGCTGAGATGATTAATCGGATAAGAGAACAGAATGTGGTCCCGGGCTTTCATTTCTGTACTCTCAATCTCGAAAAGAGTGTACAGCGTGTGCTAGAGATTCTTGGATGGACTGGTACTACCCCACCACTCCATAACAGACTCATTGTAGTTCGTTCCGCCCATCATCCTTATGACATACGTTGATTATCTATAGGAAACCGCTGGTAATGTCATTCACCCGCCTCCCTGCATTGATGGAACCGAGTTTATGGTGACGCCAATCACTGCAACGAGCACAGCAACCAACGGGCTGGTCAATCTTCCTGCTTCTGAGACTGAAGCGGGCCGTGGCGAACTGAACAATGCGGCATCCTGGGATGAGTTTCCTAACGGTCGGTTCGGTGACTACAAGAGTCCCGCGTTTGGGGATCAGGATCACTGGGGAGGCCCCGCCATGGTGCGTTTTATAATTCATCCTACCAACAGCCAATAATTCTCCGCCAAACAGCGGAACGACAAAGTCAGCCAATGGCGCCAACCCAAGACCATGGACGATCTTACACAACTATTTATCGATCACTTGCATTCAAAGATCGCAACAACACCATTTTCGCAAACGGCATTGTCTTCAGAATCGTTATTGATTCTAAGGCATCTGGAAAAGCTTACGAGGCGAGGATGGTGGACGGTCTGCTCACAGCCAGCAGTCGATAGCGCGAGTTCTGGTGACGAGGTGTTTGGTTGGGGTCCAAGGTCCGGCTATGTATTCCAGAAAGGGTTTGTTGAGTTCTTCTGCACTGTGGAAGATGTTGATGCTATCGAACGGAGGGTAAAAGAAAGGGGTGAAGGATGGGTACATTGGTTTGCAGGCGATGTCAAGGTGTGTTAGACCACCAGTAAGACGGAAGAAACTATGACTGAGCAATGGAGCAGGGAGAATGTCGAGGCAATGTGCCAGAAGGCGCAAGAAATGCCGTAACATGGGGAGTGTTTCCTGGACAAGAAATAGTTCAGACAACGATTATTGAAAAGGAGTCGTTTTTGTCTTGGACGGTTCGTTCGATAACGTCTTTTGGAAACCTAGAGATTGACTTTGATTTCATAGGAAGAAGCATTCTCCATCTGGGCGGATTGGGCCTCCTTCTACCGTCCTGGGTCTCCGGAAAGAACGTTGCTCGAGAGGGTACGGAACGAACGATGGCTGGTCAGCATCGTGCACCATGACTACAAGAACGTTGAGTCGTTGTGGACATTCTTATTCGATGAGCTTGAATAAAGTAGTTAAAAATCTTGTAAAATGCGCCATGAGAACCAAAATTTGGGACAGCATCGCAATATAGCATCCAAGCAGGAGGACATAAAGCAAGAGCAAGGACATCGTTAAGATTCCGAAGGTTCTTCTTCAAACTCTTCAGTATCCCCCTCAATCATTTCGTCGTTCTCATCTGTCTCAATGCCGCCATCCTCATCCAGGTCCTCCATGCTCGCGTCCAGGTCCTGGGCGGAATCATTCTCTCCGTCATCTTCAGCGATTGAAGGAGCACCACCAGACCGGCCAGATCCAGATTCTTCAGAATCATCATCTGCCTAGATTGCATATTCAAATAAGCCAGACTATTCTGAGAGATATAACATACATCATTTTTCTCTTCCTGTTGAGTAAGATTCCGACCTATGGGAACAAGAAAAGCGTAGCCTCTATTGTGTATACTCAGATTCTGCAGGAGGCTCGATGTCAACTTATGTGATGAAGAAGTTACGCGTACAATATCTTCAAGTTCATTCTCCTCATCACTCAGATCCTCCATTTCGCGCTGTAGATCGCGTACCGCGTTGAGATTGCCATAAACGCGACGATTTGAAAGTGGCATGGGATGGGGTCGCGGTGGTTTGGGGAGAAGATGTGGAAATCTATGCTTTCGAGGGAGAAGCGTTGGTGTAGCGACAGACATTTGAAACAGGTTAGTTGAAGCGTTTCCTAGTGGGAGTGACGATTGTGGCTCTTAGCGTCACTTGTTTGGTTTGGGCGTAAACAATCGGAGCAGCAGGGGTGGGTCGTCCTAAAGTACCATGGCCAGAATTGGGGAAGTGGGTCTCCTGGGAAACTGGGACAGCCTTCGGTACCAACTAGTCAGCATGCTGGAATCTCGAAAGGGGGGTGGGGAAGGAACGTCAATGGCAGATGTATGCCAGTTGGGTAGATGACATACGAACCCACATGTATTCCAACCTTCCGGAAACGGGTGACTTCATCATCATCATAGATATGTCACTAATTATGGGAACAGACACGATCAGCCACTACTTCATTCATTCCCAACTGCTTCACTTGCCATTTGAAGTGATTGTAACCACAACTTCTAGTTACGAATTTGTGGCTATCTCAACTTTTTGTCATGAAGCAATCCCTTGAAATTGATGGTAGAGGAGCCGTCTCAAGGGAAGTTTCAGTGAATCGGCACCCGATTTCATGTCTGTTCACTGACTCGATCCCGGTAGCGTTCCGTGTTCCGTGACCATTGAGCAGATCCTATCTGAGCCTGAATACGCACTTTCTCTCGTGGAATGCTGGAATATCTTCACTTCACGTCGCCGCAAGCCTACGTCTGCGATGCTCTACCTACCACATCTTATCTCAAGCTCACGTTTGTATATAGCTTGCACATTCTCTTTTCTGCTCGATAGACTGCCAGCAAAGTTGATCTCTGGACAATCGCCCGTTTGCTGTAGTTGTGACGTTAAAGACCCGTATCTCGATATGTCAATCATTCTCCTTAGAGAAGCTCCACGGAGATTATGCATCTCCATACGAGGTAAGTCTCACTCTGCTGCCCACCAAGGTACATAGCTGCCAAAATTTGTCGGTTTGTGATTCACAACTGGTTCTTTGTGTTATCAAAGCATCGATCTACCAGGAGTACAGCATTGAATGCCAGCGACGTGTCATCTCCTTCGACAATCTTCGATGATAATAATGTACGTTGTGTACCCATTGTTTAGTATGCGCCACGTGGGTGTGTATGACATGTCTCCTAGAACTGTTGCAAATTCATCACTGGTCTACAAGTTGTAGCGTAAGTTTACACCTTGTGGAGATCATAATGGAACCATTGATTAAACCTGCTCCAAACCTGTCCCGCATATCATCGGAATGAATGGAGGGAGAGAATATCTCAGGGGGCTCAGATTAAAGACGACGAAATATCTCCAGGTTAATTCAACAACAACATGGTGCTCTTAAAGAACTAGGGCTGCAAGCTGCAAGCTCCAGGCCGTCAAACAGTACCGATTGATAATGTATATCAGTTTCAGTTATAGGAGTTTTGTTTCTGGTATACCGTTTTCAAAGCGACATAGAATTTCTTATACACTTTCATAGGTTTTGCGTCACAAGGAAAACGTATTTAGAGATTTTAAAAGATAATACCGCGACTCAAATCTGAATCTTACATCCAGCACGTGTTGTAGCGATGATAACGGGCTACATATGGGACTTCCTGAAGTCACTCAAAATGATGGATATTCGGGAGGAATGGCAACTCGCGACACGTCTAAGCAACACGACATTCTTATATTCCGTTCATCTAAGGCAAAAAGAAAAGATTACAACGATGTTGCTCCTTCAGACTGAGAAATACAACTGACCTGATGAGCTTGTTGTAGCCTCAGCTGGATGACTTTGCAGTAATTTTCGGGCCTCTAACGCTTTGTGAAGAATTTTTCTCCGGGTCGACGGTGGTCGACCCCATTGCTGTTTGGTCAGGTTCACCCTGATCAATGATGTGAAAGAGGAGGCAGGGGAGGAAGATTAAACACAAACCATTGCACGTCTTTCCTTTTGTAAGATTGTGTAGCTTATTTGGATATGTTCGTCTTCGCAATGAGTGGAGATTTACAGGGAACAATTGAGAAGAGTCGGATCCTGATTACTTCTCAATATCTATTCAGAGGTCGCCGAGTAAGCATTCCCACAAGAATCAGATTCTTGGTCCCGGAAAAGCTCAATGGCCCCATGGATTGCGCCGCATATGATGGCAACATTGATCAGGCACCGGTGATGTGTGCTAGAGGCAGTACATGAGGCACAGGTTTGGTGACAAGTGGTATACAATTTCACCAGCTGCACAGCCTAGGATTGACCAGTTATGGTACAGATTGTGCCGTATATGTCATATGAGGACAATAGGATCGCTGTAGCGGACAATGATCAGGATTCCTCGGGTACCGGTGATTGGCACGGAAATGCTAAGAGGCAGTGGTTTTGTGACAAGACACCAACACGTCAGACTGAATCGGAATTTAAATTTGAAGGAAGAAACGTGCACGGTTTACATGGTTCTAGAATTTTACATATCTAAATCTGTAGAAAAGGAGTGGAATTCCCGCACTTTCATTTCCTTCTAAAGCCCGGTTGGTTACCCGGTGGTCCGGTTCTTGCTTCTTGCACAGCACAAAGCCAGAGGTTTAGGACGAATACGGTTGACCCTCAAGGTCAGGACTGGTTGTGATCAAGTAGATGCCTCCACATCGTTCAAATGTCAAGTTGCAGAGAGGAAAATTGAACAAGGAGGCCTTACTCATGTCGATGATTCCAAGACTCAACTTAGGAATCGTTTTTATACATCTCTAATTAGTTTTCGAAAGTGAAGACACGATATATGGTATATCCATGAGGTAGACATATCTCATCCGAGTAAACCTGTAAAATACAACCAGAGAAATAAAGATATTAATTTACATTGACCAACATGTAAATGACAGACAGGTGCAGTCATATCAATGGAGCGGATCCATGTCCATCGTCGCAACCCGGTTCTTAGCTCTCGCCTTCAAGGCCAAAGGGCGTATCCATAACTTTACATGGCCTGAGTTGGTCGCAGTCAAGATAGAGCGTGGTAGGAACGATGTCGACGTCAAAATATCACCTTCCACGTTCTTCACCTAAGGTCGGATTTAGGGGAGGAGAAGCTCTAACACCCCACAAGTCACTTACCAACACAGGTTGAACAATTGCAACTTCATTACGAGAAGGTGCAGGATGGAACTTCGGAGATCTTCCTAATAGGGGAGGAGAATGCGGCAAAGGTATGTGCTGATTCGGCCGATCGCGTCGTAGACCGAGGGATATAGTAGAAGACATCGACACCCGTTGTTGATGTGTTGCCTGCCAATCAACTGAGTTACTTCTGTGGGTGGGCTTCATTAATCAAGATTTGTACCTGGAATTTAGGTCTATGGAGAACTCCGCTTGAGAAATCCCACTAGAAGGTTATGTCGTCAACGTCGGAATGAGAACACTTAAGGACTACAAACCAGTATTAGTTTGTTGTCCTCTCCGACACTGCCGAAACGGTATGTCCGTCCGTCACAACGTAGGTCGTCGAAAGCCAAAGCGGAAACGAATGAGGAATGGCCCTGACATCGCGCAACCACTCGTTGCTCCCATGGTGAGAATATCGTCAAGAGATCGTCTTGTCCACCAGTCTGACGAATATGCAAGGTCTGCGAGAGTACGTGGAAGGAAAATCATTTACCAGAATGAATCGCCCATCATGCGACCAGGCAATGCACGTAAGTGCGCCGAAATAAGAGGCATAACAATCGACGAGTCTAGTCAAAGGACTCAGCATGAGAAAGCAGTCAGGACATCTTGACTTACTGTTCAGCTAAGGCATCTATTACTCTAAGACAGCCATCTTCTGAGATAGCGGCAACATATTTGACGTCAGGAGAGAAAGCGAAATCTATGGTTAGGACTTAACTGCGATTCTCGTGCGCAGGACGAACATCTTACCGACAATGCTGCGGTGCGACACGCGCCAATGACTCACAGGATTCTTTATCGCCTTTTCTTTTTCCGGTTTTCCATTACTCATAATGCCGCCACCTGATGTTACTGGATGCCAGGGCGGGTTTGTCACGAATATGCTGTCTGTGGGGTCCCACTCCTTCTGGATTGAATTATCTTCCAGATCTGGAG
The DNA here is from genome assembly GCA_003313675.1 of Termitomyces heimii. Classification (NCBI taxonomy): domain Eukaryota; kingdom Fungi; phylum Basidiomycota; class Agaricomycetes; order Agaricales; family Lyophyllaceae; genus Termitomyces; species Termitomyces heimii. Next base: position 9,475 of record QLON01000309.1, on the reverse strand, counting down.
ATTTCTCAATGGGATCTTGTGGAACAAAAACACCATCATCGCGCTCCTTGTCGTATACGACAATAGTCCCGTCTGCATGCGAAACAAGGAAAAGGGTGGATGAGGAAGGTACCCAGTGCACAGCCGTGCATGGGGAATTCGAGATGCAACCCTTCGTCTTGGGACTCAGTGATGATGACAAGGCTCATAACGAGCTTACCTGTTTATTTAGACGTGCGTATCGAGAAGTTATTGGATCTGCATTGGTTAAGGTTCAGAAAGTAGAGAACTAAGATCAAACGCACCAAGCCATATCAGATCTCCAGAACTAAAACCGATAATCACATCAAGATGCTCAGGCGAGGCGGTCGCAGCATTCACAGCGTGGCAAGTCGGATGTGCGGAGAAAGTGATCCTGGTGAGTGGATCCTGCAAGCACTATCTACAGACGACTGAGAGACTCGTGAGTCGTGAGTAACCATACCTTTGCTTTAGATCCTGCTTCAGCCCATACCCAATTCTTCGAAAGATTGTAGAATAGAAATGTTACGTCTCCTTGCTTGGACTGTAATGCCTTGGATAGACCTTCCGCAGTTTGTATTCGTGCAATGAATGTTGAAGAGGTCGTCCTAATGCTGTTCTTTGGACGTGCAGACTGTTTCTTCTTCCCTGGCATAGTAGGATTGGGGAAAAACAGTGTGTGTGGTTCTTGAGAGGTCGATGGGTATTCAGGCGTTGGAGATGACACATCCCCCTCATCAGGAGTGTCACTGCTTGAGAGGCTGGTACCATCCTCACGGTCTTTTGGAACATTGGGTTTGTCCTTCTTCGCGTCTTTACTTCCTCCAAGACGTTGAACAAGTCCAGCGGCGCCGCCCTGTTTGGCAGCAGGAAAGTTAACGACTAGGCTGACTACCTTTGTAGGATAGATGGCAGTGCCACCAAGGGTAGAAAGGATGGAGAGAGGTTTGTGCTCGTCAATAACGGAGTATACGCCCTCTGGAGCAACGAAAGTCGAATCGTTGTCCATGACAAGAGTGATCTTGATCCAAATTTAGCGCCCGCGATCTTGACGCGTTCAAGACTAAATGACTGGTCCCGGATCTTGACCTTTCATGCTTACCACCAAGTTCTCCGCTCGTTCCCTCAGGCATCTTTTGTTATCTGTGCGTAAGTCCTTCTGGCCCGGTCGTTGTTCCTTCTAATGGCATTCCAGCGTCGTCTCAACTCCACGGCCGCAGAGCCTCCACCGGCCGGCGGTCATCTTCCCTCTGTCGCCACCTCACAGCTCCTCAGGAGTACGCGGGACTCTGCACTGCGTACTCCAGGCTTACTTTTCCCTCATGAAGACACATCCCGCCTTTCTGGAACTGTTGTCGGAGGACGTGAAACGAGGAAGATGAATACATATCAAGCTGTCAGAGACGCGATGAGGTGATTTGCAAGTCATTCTACTCCTAGATTCTTCTTTAACCTTAGTAGCATTGCGTTGTCGAAAGATGATACTGCAGTCGTGTTTGGTGAGGATGTCGCCTTTGGAGGTGTCTTCAGATGTACAATGGTAAGGCAGGCTATCCTCACTGTAATATATATCCAACCATACATAACACAGGGCCTTGCAGAAGAATTCGGTCAGTTTCAACAAGCCCAGTCTATAGTCTACGTTTCATTGCCAGCGTCTTCAGGTAAGGAACGCGTTTTTAATACGCCTTTGACCGAGCAAGGTATCGCAGGATTCGGCATCGGACTGGCATTGATGGGACATACTGCCATTGCCGAAATCCAGTTTGCGGATTACATATTTCCAGCATTTGACCAAGTGCGTCGTTCGACTGGCTCATTGTCCATCATTGAAATATAGTCTTTTGTCCATAGATTGTTAATGAAGCCGCAAAAATAAGATACCGCTCGGGTGGCCAGTACAATGTAGGCGGGCTGACCATTCGTACGCCAACCATGTCCGTTGTGAGTAAAAGCCCTCTGTTTATTCTACTAAACTTAACCCTCCTTGTCAGGGCCACGGAGGGTTGTACCATTCTCAATCACCAGAAGGCTTTTTTATGGGTGCATCCGGCCTCAAGGTCCCTTTCATTCCATCATGAAATAGTCAGGAACTTGACGTTCCCTCTAGATAGTGATACCCCGATCTCCAATCCAGGCAAAAGGGCTTCTCCTAAGTTCAATTAGAGATCCGAACCCTGTTATTTTCATGGAGCCGAAAATACTATATCGGTCAGCAGGTCGTGTCATTTTTCCCATAGCGCTCCTATCTGCTGACCTTTGAAAATCATCAGTCGAGCAAGTTCCCATCGATGACTTTGAACTGCCCCTTGGAACTGCCGAAGTACTTACCACCGGATCTGATCTCACCCTCTTGACATGGGGAACGCCCGTATATCATTGCGAAGCTGCAATTCATATGCTAACGTCACCGCAGCCCTCTTTGGAACATCTGATTCCCACCTCTCTACGTTCTGCGAAGATTGAATTAATTGATCTACGCTCTGTTCTTCCTTGGGATGTCGAAACTGTCACTGAGAGCGTTAAGCGAACCGGTCGACTCGTTATTGTCCATGAGGCGGGCTTAACAGCTGGAGTAGGCGCGGAGATTAGTGCTGAGGTGCAAAAGCGGTGTTTCCTTAAACTTAACGCACCTGTGAGAAGGGTGACTGGCTGGGAGTAAGTATACTGGCCCAGTACCTTGATGGCGTTGCTAACAGTTGCTTCTGCATATAGTATACCTGTGGCGCTTCAATATGAGAAGTTCCATATACCCGATGCAATCCGTATTCTCGATGCAATGATGGAAACGCTGTCTTATTAAATAGACGGGTGAGATTGTATATTATAATGGCACATTGAATGTTTAGACACTCGCAAATCAGTAATACGTTATCTTCCATCATTTACATTGATCAGTTGCCGAGTATATTGTACGAAAAAACAACCGGGTAGATGTTTTCCACCGTTCCAATTGTCCGCAACTCCACGTGCAACTCTCCAACGTTTCCCTATTTTTCTCTGTCGACAATTCCCTCTATATAATAAAGAAGATCATGAAAGTGTTACCTAGCTTTTCGCCTCTTCTGTAGCCTTCCGTCGCCATTCATGTCCTCACCAACAAGACAATATTAATATTCTAGATTAGGTGTAATCATGTAGAACCTCTTTTGTTACCCGGTCACTATTTTGCGCTCCTTATCAAGGACGCCACAGTGCGAGTCTTGGGCTGTATCTGGCCTCCTCAAGGTACGTGCAGGTAGACTTCATTAGATTACACTCGCTACTGCGAATCCGGTTGACGTGATGAACAAAATCGATGATTGCCATTTTACAGGTTTAACAAGAGAACTCTCGTGTCAATCTTCGGTATTTAAAAATTTTTACGGAAGCCTTATCAAAATGTGGCCTAGATTCCTACTTCTAGTATGTTCACGATGCCCATGCATGGCATCCTATCTATTATGCTATCGTCAATGCGCCAGGAAGCGCCGCGTAATTATTGTAACGCCAATTTGCATAACATTCAAATTCTCATTCTAATTTCGGATCCGACATTGGATACTTGGTAAACACTCAAAGCGAACATTGATGTATACCTCGTGAAAGGCGTTGAAAGATCCACTGGATCCTCATCACTTGATTTTATGCCTCGATTGGGTGTCTTCTGTCGATTTTTTAAGTGAAACGTTTGAAGTCTCTTTGATGGATCGTCGGACGTTGGAGACGTCGAGTCATCACGGAAGTTTGGCAATGTTGTGATTTGAATGAAACAATATGCTATCATCACGGAGGAAAACTAGTCGCCGACAACGTGCACAACAAAAAGCACAGCTCCAGCAAGAGCAGAACCAGTCTTTGGCTACCTTCCTTGGTCGACATAAAAATGACTCTTCTTCCGAGGTTGCTGGCCGCCATCATCAAGGGTCTGATAATGGTCTACGAGGAACTGTGAGACGTGTTCTGCGTCGGCTCAACGAAGATAAGGAAGACGATGTGGATAATCTCGAAAAAAAAAGTTCATTTTACTATTGTTCTGGATCTGATTCTGGTTGAAGAGCCCTTACGGCCTTGCTGAAGATGATACTTGTGCTGTACAGAATACAACAGAAGAATTTGCCACAGAAATTACAACCTCCTTTACAGGAGAAAGTTGTGGCGGCCCCGAAATCGGGAGAGGAGAAACTGGAAGCCCTACGAGGCGAGTTTTCGTGGCATTTACGTGCTTTATGTCAGTCAACGTTGCGTTCCTTGTATCGTAACACAAAATCTAAGCCCGCTACTTGATCGAGGACATGGACTACAATTGATAGGAGAACAACGGTGAGTGAGGGCCCGGAGAGGAGAGACAGAGCCGGGATGGCGGCGAATGAGGCGTAGAGGTCACTAGTTCGGCGAATGGACGGACTGATAATGCTGTGAGATAACTAAACTTTGCTAGACTGGTCACCAGGCTACTGCCATACCCTTTTTTGAAGGTTATCGTTTATTGTAAAACCGCAGGAAGATAAGTTCTGCGCGTTGATCCATTTAAAATTGTCGTAGAACTTCAGTGCACGCATTGTGCCCTGTATTTGACATAGCTTCGTAGTTGAGCGTTCTTTGACATCATGTCTTGGCAAGGAGACCTCGAGGAATATGTATGTATAATCTGTCCTTGTTTTCCTTGAAAATAGTAAAGGAATACCTAATCTACGAGCCCTTGTACTCAATGACCGCAGGCCCTGCAGCTAATTTAGAACCCGCCGACCTTCCTAACAGAAGGGACGTCCAGGCGTAACATATTTGTAATACTTCGTGGAATTTATGATATATGATGTCCCGGTACGTTCGGTTTGTAATATTATGAGTCAATCAATAAATTCTTCTCCCAATTCATGGAAAGTTGTCTAACCGACTTCTCGATATATCAAATTCTCCTTCCCATAGACATCTATCTCCCGAACCTTTACAGAACTTTATTATTTCTTTGAAGATTTGTGCATGATATTCAGTACTTGTTAAAGATTAATTTAGAAATTAATGTATTACTTAACACCCTTGTAGGTAGGCCTAGACAGACGAGACGAAATTGGATAGTAGTGACAGACGTGTGCGAAGGTTAGCTTTTTGGATTATGGATATTTTCTAGACTTCCAGACTATGAAATCCTGTTTATACAGACAAACTCCATCATGATATTCAGTAGCTAGAACTGGATTGACGGCGGCATACGAATAGACCAGGAGATACAAAGAGCTATCATCCCTCTCCACACATGTCCCAAACAGCGTATTGGCAAGTTGATTGTGCGCGCTGCGGTTCTCGTGTGTGATCTTAGACGGGCTCTGTCTGTGCCTTGCTATCAGAGTGGCGCAGGGCGGGAAGAGACTGCTGAGGGCACTTGAGATTGAACGAAGCTTGGAGCTGTGGTTCATCTCGGGATGTGGAAGATGGTGTGGGTAGTCATTGGCCTGATTGTGCTTGGGGTCATTTTAGATTACCATAGGTTCCTTTGGGATGCTGTGCTAGGGATGAGCCATTTATTGACAAGTGTGGCGATGGATTGATGACAAGCACGTGGATTGTGTCAGTGTGGTTGTTTCACGACGCGATGCTTTAGGCGACCATGTACACAGGCAACCGCAGCCCGTCGCCCTTCCCGGAATCTGCGCGCGCAGACCGCGCCCTCCTCCTCGCCACCGTCTCCTCTCTTGATCCCCCGCACTTTCTCGCGCCCGTCATCGCCGCCGCCGCATCTAGCACCCGCGCACACCTCACCATCGTCCTCTTCTCGCGCCACTTCAACGACCCCAGACCAAAGTCGAGCGTTACTTTCCGCGGCGTGTCTCGCACTGATCGGTTCGAGGATGTTTGTCGGCTCCTCACCTGTGTTTATGTTCAGGCGACGAGCGTCGCACAGTCTCTGGATAAGGTTCTTATGGAAATCGACGTTTTGCTTTTGGGACTCGATGGAGATGTACCCTGTACACTAGGCAAGAACGTAGATGTCGTGTTTCGTGTATCTGGAGGTATGCTTTTATCACGGTTATCTAAAATTCTTCGTTAAACTCCGCATTACAGACTCGATCCCTGTTCCGCTTCCCTCACACTTGACGTCCTTGCGCCAATCTTATCTCACTGCAGCGGACCATGACTCTGTTGATGCACACATATCTGTATCTCCGTCCTCTCCGTCCTCTTTATACACCATCCCAGCGGGCCTCCACAAGCCCTCTCGGCTCCCGGTCGTCGCGCTCGGTGGAACTTTTGATCACCTCCATGCAGGACATAAGATCCTTCTTAGCATGGCGGCATGGATAACAAGCGAAAAGATTATCGTTGGCGTGACTGGTGTGTTTCTTTCCTCTTATCCAACTTTCTTGTTGACAAGGTAATAATCATAGATGACGTTTTGTTAAAAAAGAAAAGCAACCCGCATTTGCTACAGCCTCTGGCGGAACGCATCGAGCGTGTACGCGCGTTTCTTGAGCTGTTCCGCCCGGAGATCGAATACGACATTGTCCCGATTCAGGATGTTTACGGGCCTACGGGTTGGGACCCGAACGTTCAGGGCTTGGTTGTTAGCCAAGAAACCATCAGCGGGGCGCAAGCTAGTACGTCTTTTTGCCGTGCTTTCTTCGTTATAGAAGTTGATTCGCTGCACAAGTCGCTGCACAGAGAAGTGCAAAAGGTTTCTCGACATTGCAGACGTTCGTTATCGACGTGATCAGCCCGCATGCAACGTGTATCGATCCTGAGGATATAGAGCTGATGCGGAGCACGAAGATGAGTAGTACTTTCATTAGACAGTGGATCGCCGATAAGGCTGTTGAGGAGGCGGAGAATGCTAAGGCAAAAGAGGCAAAGGAGGAGAGGCGGAGGGCAAGCCTCAGTCAGGGTAGTATTTGAATAGAAGAAAGGAAAAGAATATCGGGCTTTGATGTACTGTACTGGTTTTATCATCGTGGTGGGTAACTTTCTGTTTGCCACTGAAGTCGTCAACATGGATTGCACAATTCTCTTCTGATCAGCGTGAAGACGAGACATAGGATTAGTAGCAACTGTGTATGTCCTGAGACGTTTCAATGTACTATTTCATGGCTCCATCGCAACATCATTTCATCTGAAAAGAGGCTCCTAATTTACAGAGAAGCTCTTATGCTTTGCCTCGGTGGCTGCATCAAGAAGTGATTATTGAAGTTGATGGTTGAACCTGGGCTTTCAAATTTAGTTGGCCCAAGATTTGCGAGATAAACTCGAGAAGAAGGAAAAGAACCGAAGAAGAGGTTGTATGGCAAGCTTAAACTGGACGAGGCAGTAGGCAGCCATTAGTATACCGAGATGACCGGTGTGGTCCAAATACGATAGCGCTCGCATGGCCAGCTGGACGGCCTAGATCACTAGGGTAGAATGGGCCATTCTGTCTGGGAACGCGCCTTCCGGGCGGGCGTTGCCATGGATAGCCTGTGCGGTTGCAGCGGAAATTGATGATGCTTCATATGCGAGATCAAGAAAGGATAAACTTGTTTTTGTTACTACTCTCATGTGCTCGTAGACTATCGTTAACTAGCAGCGCTGGTCGTGTCCTTGACTCTCCACTATAAGCCACCATGATGGCCTCTCTCTTTTCTGCTGCCCCCACGGCTGGCCGCTCCGACATGTCCCAGCTATTGCCCACGGTCAAATGTTCAAACTGCAGCCGGCCCGTGCCCCTCAACGACCTCTCTGACCATGTCTGTCCTGCAGCTCCTACTCTGCCAAAACCTGCCTTGTCTCCTGCTGCTGCCGTCTCTCTTTTGCCACAGCGCCTACAAGATCGTCTAGTGTCTCCAGCATCCCCTCGAACATCCAACGATGCACAACTTGGCGGATCTTCATCCTCCGATCGCCTCAGGATCGATACTGCATCTGTGCATCAGTCCAGACTTAGCCATCCTGCTGCTTCGAACGAGGCAGCCAGGGTGCCATCACCTTATCAGAGGTCGCTGCTTAACCCGAGTCCAACGCCAAGTTTTGGCAGCGTCAGCACATCGCCACTTCGGACACGCGCAGGTACTGTAGCGGGTACAACGGGTAGAAGGCCGTCCAATTTCAGTGCTACATCCTACAATCCACCCCCCGTTTCATCTCCAGCAACAGCTCGCCCGTCCTTTTTGTCCTCGTACGATGCTGGTTCATCGTACAATCCAGTCCCTCCGCCTCGCGAAAAACTCCCTTCCCCGCCTCGAGAGCCCAGCCTTCGTGCGTCTACTGTTTCACAGCATCCAGAACCTGATACAAAGACTGGTGGAGAGGCCGGAATGGCCGGAGTGGGAAGGAGAGGTTTCGCTGCTGCGGCTCGTGTCGTGATGTATCCTACGCCGGGTGACCAGTTACTTGTTCCCCAGCCGCGTCGCAACAATGTTGCACCCTTCCTTGATACAGATCTCCCGAGGCATAGTAAGTATTGATCTGTTTATTTGTTTTTCGGTTGCTCACCATCCGCAGTCAATGAAACCCCACCTCTCTCGGCTGACTCTGGAAACTCTTCCCAGTCACCGGGCATTTCTCCTTACCCCCAATCCCCGGTTGGACACCATGGTCTGTCGTATTCGGACCGATACGACCATCAGATCCCTCCATTACATCAAGTTACAACCTCTGTGGACAGAGGCCTTATAGCTTCGCCGTCTCCATTGAAAAAGTCGACATCTAACAAAGACGCAAATCAGTTGCGGTCGGTCATTCCAAATATCAATACCCTGGTATATGACAACAGAGACTTGGAAACCCCAATGACAGCAAAGCAGCAACCTCTCGCGCCTCAATCAGCACGTGAACCAGAAACTTCGATATATGTCTATAATCAAAGTGTTACCACTGGCTCACTCAACAACACTACAAGAACCTCTCGACTCGCAGCTAGGCGACCCCATTCTCCGTCTGAATCTGACTCTGACTACGGCAACGGACTCGCTTACGCGGACAATACAGATTACGAAGACGAGGAGCCTCCCGTAGACGCAAAGGCTAAGGGTAAAGCCAAACCACCACCACCACTCCCGCTTCACGGCATCCTCCGCTCCGGCTCCTCCTCTAGCATGAACCACGTCCGTTTCCCGTCTTCCGTAGAACTTGCGCATCAACGTAAGGGTTCCGTGTCTAGTCTCTCGAGTTCCGGGGGGGATGATGTGCGGAAGAGCAATTCGGCAGCGATCGCACATGCGCTGGGACTCTCACAGGCAGCATCGGGTTCGTACGCACGTCTTGGAGGTCCCGGAGCGCAGATGGGTGGACGCGGTCGGAGTGGGACGAGTGGCAGTAGTATGGGTACGATGGAGAAGGAATTGAAGATATTGATGGGGGAGAAGAAGGAAGAGCAGGTGGATGGGGTGGAGGAGAGGGATAAGAGGGCGGGTTTGTCGAAGAGCAAGTCGACGGGAAGGCAAAGGACTTTCACGGTGGGAGAAGGTCAAGCGAGCGGAGCTTGGGCACCGCTTAGTGCGAAGAACCCGAGTGTTAGTAGTTTAACGAG
>QLON01000308.1:20402-32060 GCA_003313675.1 Termitomyces heimii | reverse complement strand
ACTCTTCATATTCAAGTTTTGGACTTCCCTATGCAAGGCTCTTGAAGTAAAAACTAGCCTCTCTACTGCCTACCACCCCAAAACCAATGGTCAAACCAAAAGAATTAACTAGTCTCTCAAGCAGTATCTCTGGCTATACATCAACTACCTGCAGGATGACTAGTGCACCAAGCTCCCCCTGGCTGAATTCACCTACAACAACATGCTGCACTCTGCCACTGGAGTATTGCCCTTCTTTGCCAACAAGGAATATCACTCCTAATTGATATTTTTGCTTTGGAACATCCCATTGCATGTTACCCACAGGGTTATTTAGGCTCTTCAGTTCCTTCATGTGTTCTTCTGGGAGGAAATTGACACCACAAACCAGGCCTATGTGAAACATGCCAACTGGAAACAGAAAGACACCCCCAATTGGGCCTCTGAAACAAAGGTATGGTTAGATTGATGCCACCTCCACACCTGCTGGCCCTCCCCAAAGCTCAATTACAAGTGCCTTGGCCCATTCAGGATCTTGAAGAAAGTCTCATCCCACACCTATAAAATCAAGCTTTCCCCAGAACTTAAAGGTCTGCACCTGGTGTTCTATGTCTGCCTTCTGGAACAACACCTCCCAGACCCCTTCCCCAAATGACACTCCAAACCCCCTTCCCTGGTCAAGGTTGAGGACAAGTACCACTACAAGGTTGAAAACATCCTCAACTCCCAGAATATTTGTAAATAACCTCACTTCCTCATATGATGGTAGGGATACAGTCTAGAGGATGACACTTGGGAACCATGCTGAAACCTCAAAGGCATCCTTGACAAACTCTGGGACTTCTAGCAATAGCATCCGGGAAATGACCCTTCCAGGCACAAAACTCACAGATAGCAGTAGCAGGCATAACTCCCACCTTTGGGCTTAGTAGGGATTTAACTCCCATATATACCTCCTGTTTTCCCTCTCTAAAAAATCTTACTCTTTTTTAATCCTCTTCCACAGTAGCACCCTGGAGTCTAGGCAAGATGCTTTTTCTAGTTTTTCTGCCACTTTACTTACACTGTTTTTCAACTCCAGGAAACCAATTATATACATTCTATACATATACTAATTTATAGACAATGACAAGAAAACAGGGGGCCCTTAGAGCTGGGGCCCCAAACTACCCTCACCCTTCCCCCCCTTTGGCTAGCCTCAGAAATCCTCCTCCACTCCCCCCAGACCATGCTCCTGCCACACTTCCTCAGTCAACTGATTCCAAGATGGAAGCTATTTGTCCTTGTCCAGAATCCACTTGAACTACAACTTCAGAGCCTCTGGTAGTGAGCAGTCATCAACCTCTTCAGCAGGTCTAGACCCTGCTTCACCCCTGAATTTCTCACCTCTGACTGCAACTCCTCCTATAGTGATGAGAACACCACAGCAGCCCTGTCTAGGAGCAGGCAATGCTTCTAGGCCCAGCCTGGAGATATCAGTACTGACCTGACCACAAAAGGGGAGCACTCACTTAGGGAGACTATACACCTAATTACTGCATCCTGATGCAGGGCCTCAACCAGCCCCAGACTTGAAAAATCCTGCCCTGGGAGCCTCACCTCCTGCTCCAGCCTAGCATTCATGGCATCCAGTTAGGCCTTGACTTCCCCCTGGGCCACCCTTGTCTTCTCCAGCTTCTAAAGGGCCACCTTGTAGTCTCCTTTCAGCCCCCTTCAGCATGCTACCTCCTCCCCTGCCCCCTCTTCATGCTCCTTCCTCTCCCAGTCATCCTGCTCCAAATGCTTCTGCAGAGCCCTCACTTCAACATCCAGCAGCTGCCCAGATAAGGGGGAAAAGGTTGCTAGAGAGAAGCATGCTAGAGAAGCCAGGGACAGAGTCTCTGCAAGTAGACATGCCCTCTTAGAAGGCCCCAGAGAGCAACTGGGCAATGCCTGCCTCTTCCCTTTGTCTGGGCACCTCCCATAACCCTTGTGACTGCTGGTCCCAGCCTGGATTGTTTGATGGGTGATCAGAACCATGGAATGACCCTGGCCTCCTGACCCCCCACCAGATGCCTCTGCAGGCACCTCCCTCACTGGCTCTACCACCCAATCCTGCTCCTCAACTTCTATCCTTTGGGTGACTTCCCCCAGTGACCACCTCTGTTCCTGTCAGGGCATGAGCAACACACCACTTGTGAAAAGGGGCAGAGGAAGGAGGAAGCTAATTCAGGGCCTTCTCTACATCATATAAAGTTAGAAATGTGCTGTAGAAAGGATGAGATACAACAGCTCTGGGATGCATCTCTAGAGAAACAGGAGGAGGAAAAAGATTGAATAACAACAATGAAATTAAGGAAAGAGCAGTAAAGCCCACCTGCCCTCTACTCCTGGAGATCTAAAAGGGATGAATGAGACCAAATCAGTGATATGCCAAGAATATATACTATACAACTGATCAATCTTCTGGATTTCTGCAACTATATTTCATCAGGACCACTCTTCCTCATATGCCATCCAATCATCTACACAATCAGTTTTAGGAGGAAGAAGACTCAAGGAATGAAACTTAAAGGGAGATGACATGAAGAGAACTGTGGGAAAAACTGCAAAAAAAAATTTAGAAATGGTAAATACAAAGCTTTTCCACACCTAGCACCCTCAGAGCTCTGCAGCATCTCTAGGGTCTCAATGCAAAGGGGGAGTGATGTCACAACTCCACCACACTCTCCTGGGCATGACCACATTAACCCCTGCCTCCCCTTATTTTCTGATATCCAACCACCACTGATCTGATCATCAGGCTTTCCTGAAGCTGCCATTCCTCAACAATTTGATCACACTTAGCTTTTTTAGTGAGGCCAGATTACTCCCAACACAAGACAAATACTGCTTTGCAGAATTGCCTCACAGCTCCCAACTTCTGTGCAATCATCTTGCCACCCAATCATGCCAAGGGCCTGATCCCCTCCAGCACACAATCACTTCTAAAGTCTAAGACATCTTGCAGGTACTTAGATAGTAGCCTAGTAGTCAGTATGATAGTTTTAATATTGCTTTGCCCACACACCTCTAAGTTTCTTACTTATTCTCCTTCTTCTCTGTATTGTTACTCTCTCAATCCTATTCCATCCATTTCCACATCTATCTTGTTTCTCTCCTCAAGTTCTCTCCATCTCTGCCTTATCTCATTCATTGCATCTATCTCCATCTCTCTCTCTCTCAACTCATTTTCTCCATTCTTCCTTCCCCTCAACTTGACTCAGCTCTGACCTCAATTTCTCCTGTCCTTTTCCTCTCAATCCCACATTATCATTTTATTATTTCTTTCCCATCCCATTTCACTCCCTGTCTATCTCTTTTTATTTCCTCTGCCTCATTCCCTTCTTTGATCTAATCTTCTTCTTTCTCTTACTCCCATCTTACTCTCATCTTGACTTCATTGAGTCAAGTAAGGCTTGAGCAGAATAGAATGAAAACTTAATAAGACTGAAAGGAGTTGAAAAGAGTCAAGGAAAGAGAAATGAGAGAAGAAAAAGTTGAAATAGAGCAAAATTGAATTGATTTGAAAAAGAAATAAATGATAAACAGAGAGATAACAAGAACAAGAAGCTGAATGGAAAACTATAGGCAATATCAAAACTACTATACTGACTACTGGGGCCTTCCCTAAGTACCTATGGAATGTATCAAGCATCAAGAATGATCATGTGCCAGAGGTGATTGAGCAGCAGCAAAATTGGGCAGCAGGTGATTATATAAGAGATGTGTCTTGCAGAATGTTTATGCAGGTGGTGTTTGGAGTGTTGAAAGTAATCTGGTGGTGGTTCAGGGCACTCAAGTTTGTGCAGAATTGTAAATGTATCATGTCCTATCTGAGGAAGCTCAGTAATTTCAATGATCAGATCAGTGATGTTGGAAATCAAAAAGGAAAAAGTGGGAATTGATGTGGCCCTACTCAAAAGAGTGTGGTGAAATTGTAACAAATTTCTGCTCAACACAGTGAGCATCCAAATCAGCAGAACCTGACAAGTGAGGCATTTATTTGTAAGTTTGAAAGTTAAAAACAAAGCTTCAGAAATAAAGAATAGTAAATAAAAAACCCAACAAACACTAAAGTCATCTGAAAGAAGCACCAAATGATCCTGTGGCTTTTGCTGTAAATCATTTATAGCATGGAGGTTAATTGTTAGTGAACTCACTTCCTTGACCATACCTTTCCTTGACACTGTACACAAAGATACAATGTAAAAATAGTAAGATAAGTTAAGAACAGCATGTTCAAATTTGAAATGTACTTATACTACAATGACATTGAATGAAGAGCAAAACGAAAGAGTATAGTGCCTTAATCAATAAGTGACGCAGCTTTCTGGGAACGAAGTTTGATGGAACATTTGTATGGTTTTGGGTGGCTGTGAGGTTAGAAATCAGATCCACCCAGAGATGCAGGAGATCTGTTGTACCTGACTGTACCACCGCTGTTCTCGTGTACAGGTTCAATGATGATGCCATTCTCGACGGATTTAGTAATGTCAAAAACAGCCAAGGACATTGCACACGACATAAATACCGAGGCATCCGCAAGGTGCATCCCTAATATAAAGTCAGTTGATGACAAAGTTGAGCGCGGGCAGTTATGACAGCACCCGGACAGATTCTTGGAAGTGATAATGAGATAGGTTGTAGTACAAGTCGGAAAGCGCGACTTTACCGTCTTCCAAAACCAAAGGAGACATGGTAAGGATCAGGTTCAGCTGGCCGATCCTCCGTTGCGATGAAGCGCTCTGGATTAAACCTATGTGGATCGGCATAAACTTGAGGGTCATGTAACATGCTCCTAAAAAGGAAGGAAAAAATTAATTCTGTGTATTGTGACTATGTTTGACTTACTGTATGTTGGCAATCACAATAGTGCCCTTGGGTATGAAGTAACCATTGTGCACGTCGTCCTCAATTGAACAATGTGGCAAGCCTGCAAGCCAGTCGAATCAATACAGTCAAGAGACAGACAATACGCAAGGATGCCACCACAATCTCTTACCAAGAGGAGCTACAACGTTCCATCGGAAAACTTCTTTTATAAGGGCATCGATGTATGGTAAATATTGACGGTCTTCAAGAGTCGGAAGTCGATCATTGCCAACGATAGAATCGATCTCCGCTTGAGCTTTCTTCATAACTTCGGGAGTCAGTGCCATGGCCAGGAAAAATGAGTATACCGCAGAGACAGTCTAAATTCAGAGGAGGTACAGACTAAGTCAGTTTCAACTGACAAAAGTAACCTACGGTATCAGCACCACCTTGATGATATCGAAAGCTTCAAAAAAAAATCAAGGTAGACGAGTTTCCACGTGGGACATACCTGCGAACAGACTTTGTGCGCTCCACTTGATGCTGAGCTCGTCCTCGTGATCAACCTCTTTACCTGCCAAGAGACTGGATACCAACGAGGTGGGCGCTATACCTGCAGCCTTTAGAGTGTCAGATCAAGATGCGGACAGACTTCACGTCGTAAAGTACCAATTCCTTCTTCACAAAATCAAAAGGTTGCTCGACCATCTCAATTAGAGTAGCAGCCCACTCCTTTGCTTTCCTTTTGAAACTAGCACCAGGAAACCAAGCTGGAACATGGCGCACTGCGAAGATCAACCGAGAAAAATTATTTAAAGTCCATGAAAGGGGAAGAAACCCAGCTGACGTTGCGGGAAAACATCGACGATAAAGCTGCCAGGTGTTGTAGCAATAGAGAACTGAGCCATGGCTCTGTTTGCAAGCTCCACAAAATAATCGTCGTTCTCCTTGACCTCATAACCGTATGTTATTCGTGTGATAATAGCTCCTGCTGTACTTCAAACAAGAAAAAAATCTCTATAAGTCATCAGGTACCAACAATGATAGAAAACAAAAGATTTACTGTCGAATGTGTTGAGCGAGATCTGCGGGGTTCGCAAAGACGCGACGGATAAATTTGTGCGTCTCAATTTGCTCGATATCGGAGAACTTGCGGATGCTGGCTTTACTCCCAATAACGTCATGCAACAAACGACGATACTGGCGGAAGCGATTTCCGTAATGCATAAGACCCAAGGCATTCCGCCAGCCCATAAGGTTCCCAGCCATTTGCAGTACAGGACGATCAGAATAATTCAAGCTTTTCGTCTCGAGCATCTCCCTGGCTATTTCAGCCGAATTTATAATTACCATAGTCTGACCGAAAATTGTAACTGAAGATATCTTTCCTAAAATGACTCAATCACTGAATGACATGCACAGATTGATTGAGCGATGCTCACCATATTGTTCACCCCACTTTCTGAACGTTTCAGCTTCCTGTTTCGAGGGCATATCCAACAAATTTCCAATCACGGGATATCCCTTCGGGCCAGGAGGGAGGGGCCCGCGTTGTGTGCGGCACAACAACTTGATCAAGATGAACACAGTGACGAAGGTACAGAGAACATCAGTCGCGTTGATATCGTTGACGGAGACCATTGCGCGAAAAAGACGTGAAGCCGTGTAATCTTATGCTTATGAACAGTGTACATGGTGTATCAAATCCAATCTTACCTATCCGGAAGGAAGAACCAGCGATCCGACACGTCAGTATCTCAGGCTAACCAGGGTCCAGAAACAACCTCAAGGTTTCCAGGAAACCATCGCCTCCGAGAAGGTAGTAAATAACCAGGTGCAATGGAGGCCACGAGAGTAAATGAACCTTGGATGTGACGTGAGCCAGCCGGATTAGGCTTGGGTCACGGCACACTGATCGAGTCTCGCGGTGAGAACTGTTGTAAGTCCTAGTATTGCGAAAAACTACCTAACTACAACATGTGTTCTGGTATATAAAGGATAGCTAAGCGGTTGTTAAGGAAAGTGATGCAGAGGGAATGATAACATATGGGTATGAGTGTCACGTAGTCACGGAACCGCTACATTGGACCTGGCTGGAAAAAAAACAAGACAAAATAAGACAAAAAAGTATCTCTGTTACGGTCCGTGGGAAAGCATGCCTGATCCCAGGAACAAATAGCTTAGCACTCTTCCTCACTCCAAGGAATACAAACTGCCTCAACAATTGAAACACTAACCACGCCACTCCACCCCTTTACAAATTCTTATTCTTGCTTCCCACCCTCCACTGCCCTCCGTCTCTGTACTTGTTATCGACATGATAATCCAAGCTGTACTGGGGGTATTCCTACCCCATCAGGTGAGTCTAGCAAGAAGAAATGCAGGCAGCTCATTGGATACCCCCAAAAAATGCCTGAGAAACCCAAACAAAAGGTTCACGTCCTCCAGGAGCCCGCTCTCCCACACTTAAAAAATATAATCACTCGTCAGGGGCAAGGCTTTACAAAAGTTCACATTGACACGTCAAAATGCGTCCCGGCAGACTTGTCCATGACCCATGTCAAAGTCTCCAAGCTCCAAGCTTTAAGCTCTCAGCTCCACCTGCCCGTCTTGACCCATCACGTCTGTTCAAGAATATAAATAAGCTTATCAGCTCTCCAAGATATATATCTGTATCTCCATACACGTATTACGTCGCTGATGCATCGCATCCATTCCTGGAAGACCATCATCAAGCACATATGTACATGATTTGTGTATGCATGTATGTAGCGCGGCGTCACTGACCCAGGCACGATGCGCCCATGCAAGACAGTCTATCATTTATACATACAAAGTCTTCACGTTTTCACGCCATCCCATCCCTGAATTGTACGGTTGCCGAGAGGGGTCAAGGTCTATTTCGCAAGTGATGGCTTGCATTTTTCACTGATGGGGTCCTACCTGTAACACTGTGACAGCACGTGCAACCATTGACACGTCGATAACTGTTGTTGTGTCACATCGCGTCACCATCTTCTAGCTGGTTTCCATGTCTTCTGTTTCAACCTAGTTGTATGAAGTTTCTTAGCTCCTCTGTTTCTACTCAATGGTATATCAACATGGAACCAGTTATGAGACAAGTTGTGGTTGAAATTTCATGCCTAAGGACTAAATAAGTATTTATATTGTGTGATACTGAGCCAACTCATCTGCTTGAAGCAATCTGCTTGTGGAACTTCATTTGGGATCACACCTGGGCCCATGAAGAGGCAAAAGCTCACTGCTCCCAGCAGGTGAGTTGGATCAAGAGATATGATTTTTATGTGCATGGTTAGAGCCTGGGGTTTTCCAGCTGAGAGTGCATTAAAAAACTTCATTAGACTTCCTGTCTCTCTCCATGTCTATTTACCAGGACTGCAGTCAGGATTTTCTGCTTCTGAAGCTGGATGTCTCATGTAATCAGTGTGTTAAATCAGAAGGCAAGTCAGCTCCAGAGAGAAAGTTACCATTAGGGTGAGTTTCTGCTTGGCTTAATCACTGGCTATTTTCAATGATCTACAAAGATTCCACTGATTCTTTTCTGTAGGATTGTGATTGTGGTAAGATATAAGAAAAAAGAAAAGCAGTGAATAACTCATTCCTGCCTTTACATCACAGAGTTACATATGATTTACCCAGAATCTCTCACTCAAATAGTGCTGAAATTTCTTAAAAATGTCTCTTTTTCTTTTCAATGTGTTGAACAAATTTTCAATGTGTTGAATAAATGATGCTGCCATCACACATACTCCTTTGTTGTATGGCTACTGTGCTAAAAGCTTTGACATGGACACTGCACTGAAATCTTTGACAATAACCATTGTTCTACAAATACCTATATATAGATAGATTACACCCTCAGTCAATTATATGAGACTGAGGGTGAGCAACCAAACTTATATTAAATTAAACACTGATACTTACTGTCCAAGTAGATTTAAGCTTACTTAATCTACTTAGATACAGTGAAATACAGTCAATTATTATGAGACTGAGGATTTAAACTTACTTTATTTACTTAGATCTATTGTTACATGGCCTGCTTTCTAACACAATGAGATGTCAATGCTCACAAGATGTTGACTTGCTGCGAGAGCCAAGAGTACTGGCAGTACAAAAAAGTTCCTATTGTGTGCATCAACGCATGACTTAGGCCAGACCAAGGATAAGCTATCTTTTTTAGCTCACATGACTTAGGCATGACTCGAAATCCACTGTCACGGAGTTCCAGGACCCCAGATACTAGCTACGATTTGTAAGTGATAACATCAAAATAGACCTTGACCCCGTAGACTTGGAGCTCATTGTCGACTCGGAAGACATATCAAGATTCATACATACAATCACCAGAAACCACGTCTTATTTACATCTCAGAGCTCACATGCACACGAGTGTCACACATCACACCATACATATGTAGCATGCATATCTGATGATATGACATCACGATCCCACCGCCTGGCTCGCGGACAGACAAATCGAAGCCGACCCCAGGAACGGTGCCATGACGCCCCCACAAGACACTCTATCTATCTATCTATCGATCTATCTATCTTAGATACCTATCTACCTATCTATCATATCGTATCATATCATATCATATCATATCCATCACTCATTCAATCGTCGTCCGACGGTCAAATCGGCAGGAGCACATGGATACTTACGCACCATATGCATAATGATACGTGTGAGGATGGAGCGATCCGTCGATGGCGTGTCTTGTGGTGCGTGTATCAACGATCACGCTCAGACGGACGTAACAGCAACCATATCACCCAAAAAAACATCATCCTCTATGTATGCAGTATTCCTTTTTGAAAAAAAAAACACTGAAAAAAGCTTCAAGCATATGTACCATATTCATTTCCACTAACTGTACCAACTTTTTATGGTCCAAAGCTTATTGCTTATCATACAAATGCCGTCCGTTCTTTCTTTTCACATTTCAACAAGACAAAACCCAACAACAGGCGTTTTCGTTGGTTCTTTCCCTTCCCTTCTCTTCCTTTCCTTTCCTTATTCCCACGACACGAGAAACGAGAAACCATAACATTGCCTATCGTCACAGCAACACACTTTATACATCCATTCCACATTGCGGGGGAAACAGCATTCTATTTCCAATACTTCTTTTTGGAAACCAACCATTCCAATAATATCATCAACGTACATATCCAACTGCCTGCCTCCCTTCCTTCCAAACCAAAGTTTTATCATTAAAACAAGGTTAACATTTCACCACTTCACCAGTCCAAACCAAAGCCTACAAGTACAAATACCACAAAAAAAGCCCGCCATCCACTCACCTCACCTCACTCACTATAAACACGAGGGCCGCGATTCAAGTTCAAACCAGAAATCAGATGGATCACACCACCACGGGGTTGTTCAACAAAAAAAAACTCGCTCGCGATTAGAAATAAAGGTCAATTCCATTTACCTCCTCTTGTATCTCGAGAAAGCCTATCCTATCCCTACTCTAAAGTGGAGTTTTTTCTTATATAATACTTAAGTGGTCAGAGTTACGGTTGGCACCCAAATCCTTACACCTCACATTTCACATCAACTCAATCAACAGACATGTAATAAAACGAGATACACACACACATACATACATACATATACACTATCTGTACAAGCACTGCAAGCTCAACCGTGGGGGGGGGGGGGTCGAGTCATGTAAAAGAGAGGGATAAATGAATAGAATAGAATAGAATATATGACGACGCAAAGCTATATACTAGACGTCGTTGCAAGTCTTCCAAAAAACGATAATAAAATACGGAAATGTGTTTGGTTGGGTTAGTAGATATGGGAGTGTTAGACGGGGGGGGCGTTTAAATGGAATGGTAAAACACGAACAGATAAAGGATAAACCGATACATAGGGAAAAGTAAAAAAAAAAAAAAAACCAAACCAAACCAAAACACACACAACACAAAAAGGATTTAAAGTAACTTTGACTGTTTAAGATGTTGGCGTATAACCATATCGCGGACTAGTATTCAAACAACGTCAATCAGTGGTCGAAGAAAGAGAGAGAGGGGGGAAAACACAACGAACCGCTCGCGATTATACCCGAAGTCGTCGCAGTATCCTACAAAAAACACACAATCAGACTCCAACCCAAGAAGATAAGCAGCCAACGAACCGTAACAGACGTCAAAAACGCATAAAACTTTCTCGGATTGGGTGAATACTCTCGATGTATAGCACTAAACTTTCCCCGGAGGTCTACCAAGTAATAAAATAAATAAATCACATCAGCACTCGCACAAACCTCAACTCGCACGCACATTTGCTCACGCTGTCTAGATCGTTCCCCCGATCGCCGTAACTCTTGACGTACTTTGATAGTCTGCACCAGGAGTGTGAGGGTGAAGATCATGATCATGATTAGGAAAAGACAAGGGGTAGAACGCACTTGACGCCTGATTTCAGCTTTGCGTCGAGGATATCGCACTTGTTTAGGAACAGCACGAGGTCGACGTTTGCCAGGAGCTTGTTTGAGCAGACTGCTTTCCACAGCAGAACCGAGTCTTCCTGTACATGTGTCTATCACACGTATCGCCAAACGGAGTAAAAAAAAAGGGGGACATACGAGGCGATTGACGGACTTGTCCTCTGCGAGGACCTGGTCGAACCCGGATATGGGCGCGAGGAAGATTATCGCGTCGACTGCAGAGAGATATTGGTATGTACGAGAGGGAGAAAGAGACTGCGCACCGTCGTCAAAAAAGGGAGCCCACGTCGCTAGGGTCCGTCAGTGACATTGAACTGCAGCGGGGGAAGACTCACGTCGCTAAAAGGGAAGGGGGGGG